>LGRX02025806.1:0-12463 GCA_001247695.2 Cymbomonas tetramitiformis | reverse complement strand
CTTTTGCCGCAGGTAACATCCACACCTCGTCACGCGTATTGCAGCCAGGTTGGCTTGGAGCGGTGGTCTCTATTGAAAATCTGGACGCTTGAGCAACGCCGTCTTGCTGGTGGGTTATGGCCTGAGAGCTCGGCGGACTCCTTTGCGTTGCACGCGCAAAGCTTGCTGCTGGACGTCTTTGGTGATCAACATCTTCATCACGCTATATTCGTGAAGGCCGGGGAGTGTCCGCTGACCCCCTCCGCCAACTTTTTCGAGTTTGCAGGGTGGCCGCGGAGCGGCTGGTCTGTGCCCCAATTGGGACATCCCTACGGCCTACGGGGCCTGCTGCGACTTCGTGTATATGCCACGCCCCTCGACGGCAGCGGTTGCCATGGTTGGTGGGGGGAGGTTGTGCTTGTTCACGGTCCGTGGGGTCACCCTCGGTTACACTTCACCAATGTCTTCCAATCGTTTTTTGGGACGCAGCTTCACCGAGACCTTACAGATGCCCCCTCCATTTCAGAAGACTCCCCTCTCCTTCCTGTCAGCCGTCTCTTGACCTACGCGGAGCTTGGCGTTCAAGTGGATGCAGTGAACGCCAAGTGTGCGGCGTTCTCAGCTTGGCGTGCCACCGCACTTCGGATTGGCCGATGCTCATTGTGCAAGACCAGGCTGCCTCGTGGAACCAGGAGGCGGTGCCCATGCCGGCAAGTACGCTATTGCGACATAGTCTGTCAGCGTGCGCATTGGAGAGCGCCGTTTGGGCATAGGATGGAGTGCACGGCCCGCAAACCGCCGGCACCTTGGAGGTGGACCATTGAAGATCACCTAGCTTTTATGACAAACTGGAATTGTGATAGTGTTAATAACGAGGCAACAGCTCATTGGCAACAGCTAATAACACTCTTGAATAGTGAGGGAGAACAAGATATGTAATACAATTTCTATACACTTTTTATGTGTAAAGCCAAAATGAGCTTCTTTGGGAATTGGTGTATTGTTTGTACTCGCGAAATACGGTGCAGTGCTTTGATCGTACATTACCAGATTCATCTGCTCCCTCCCATGAGCGCGCACCACTTGTCCGTTAATTGCTCCAATTATTAAAGGTACATTATGGAGGCACCTAAAACTTCCAGATGAGTAATACTTTTTGGCATTAAAGTGTATTGAAAATCGAGTGTGCGGTGTTTTAGGTTGCAGGCACGTTAACCGGTCTGGGTCACGAACCGCTGCGATCCGCGTGTGCGAATGCGTACATGACGCTCGACTCTTGGGTGGACATGACTGAATTTTTGCGGTACCGATGTCGGGCGTTCTGCTATGTCCGCCGCATGCGTCAAAATGTGGAGGGAGCCGAATCGTACTCCTTTGAGTTCAAGTTTCACGGCCATTGCCTGTACGGCCCGGATGCATCATGGGGCTCGCTGTTGGAGGGTGCACGTCCCCAAGGGAATGCAGAGATGTTTCTCCTGGATGTGCCGGAAACTGCACAAAGGCAATGGGAGCCCGAAAGCGATGCATGTGCGATGTTCGGTTCGCTCAAGTGCCCGGAACTGCGCTATGATCCACGACCGTTTTCTTCGCGTGCCCTTTTCTTGGCGCTGGTGGTTACCGCCGTGCGAACCATGTTCCACCGTGTCGTCCAATGGCGGGTGGAGTCGCTCCAATCAGGCAATGTTGTCGTGGAAGGTCAGTTGCGTCGCGGATGGTGGAGGAAAAGCTGGGTGACCACTGGCCGGCCGGGCGAGACGTGGATGGCGTTTGTGTATGTGCAAGACAAGTATGCTGCGACAGGGGATCCTGCGCGTGGAGATATCATGGTGGAGGCATGGTGTCCTGATAATCCCATCGAACCTCTCATAAAATGCACTGGATACAATGTATCACAGTTCGCGCCGGAGTGCATATTTCGGCAGATGCGTACCACTCAAAAAATTCCCAAATACGGCAGACCTGACTATGCCAATCGTGTGGTATGCTTACGTGCAGCGGAAGGTATCTACGCTTCATCTTTTCAAAACCGCGGGCAAAGCGAATCCACCAGTTTTCCGCGCCAGTACTCACACGGCCACGAGTGTTGGAGAACAATAATCTACATCCATGCTCACTTTGCGGAATACTGTCAACCGATTCCCCCGAGATCCCTGCCGAAGAGACAAGAGCCTTGTTCCGTATGTCGCCGTGTCCTGATTGGGAAAGGCGTCCGTCAATGCGGAGGGTGCCTTTTGCGTGTGTACTGTTCACCTGAGTGTCAGCGCGGAGACTGGCAGCGGACACACCGACACGAATGCAAGGCCATCGCTGTGTCGGAATGGTGGAATATGGCGGGGCTATGGGAATATGGCGGTTATGTGTTCAAGAATTTGAGCGTACGCTGCGCTGCCCGTATGATCACGCGGGGTAATATTGGGCCGTTTTTTGCATCAGATACCCGAGCTTCGCGACCTCGTGTCAGCAGTGGGACAATGTGAACTGTGAACCCCGATAGTGGCTGAGATAGTGGTGGTCTGCGGTGAACTCATCTAAGCGGTGTACCAATGCCCAAAATAAGCAGTCTGCATGGATAGTAGCGAGTGCGCTAGGGAAGGGCGTGGCGCAGCCCCCTAGATGTAAGCAACTTTTGAAATAAATTTTAGAACGTCTTGTTGAATGAGCGTATGTCGTCTCTCAGGTGGTGCTATGCGCGTACAGGGCACACTGAATATGTATGGTGCGGTGTGAGGACAGCTCCTCTGACACGCGACCATAATAAGGGGGTGTGGCCGGTAGGATGTATGAGGCTGTTTCGGGTCGGTGCGGTGGACCGTGGGCGCATGTGGGTTGGGCACACGGAATGTATATGGTGCGGTGCGAGGACAACTATTCTGACACGCGACCATAATAAGGGGGTGTGACCGGTCGGTAGGATGTATGTGGCTGTTTCGGTTCGGTGCGGTGGACCGTGGACGCATGTGGGTTGGGCACACCGAATATGTATGGTGCGGTGTGAGGACAGCTCCTCTGACACGCGACCATAATAAGGGGGTGTGGCCGGTAGGATGTATGTGTTTGTTTTGGGTCGGTGCGGCAGACCGTGGGCGCATGTGGGTTGGGCAAATCGAATATATATGGTGCGGTGTGAGGACAGCTCCTCTGACACGCGACCATAAGAAGGGGGTGTGGCCGGTGTGAATTATGTGGTTGTTTCTGGTTGGTGCGGTTGACCGTGGGCGCATGTGGGTAGGGCACACGGAATATCTATGGTGCGGTGTGAGGACAGCTCCTCTGACACGCGACCGTTTGGGGTGTTACCAGGAGATTGGGTTGTCAACATTGTCATTGGGCACAACAGACTTCAATTCACCAGTGAAGCTCCCCAACGGCTGGACCGCGTGCTTGACAACAGCCGCTGTTCGCAAGGCAAACAAGGATCGGTTTGGGAAGTGCTCGGTGTCAGCACACCAGTGTTTTTGTATGAATTGTGGTAAACAAGGGGCGAAGCGGTGTGGTGGCTGTCACCAAGCAGTGTATTGTTCCCATGGTTGTGCGCAAATGCACTGGAAGTCGTGCCATCGACAGGAATGTAGTAGAGTAAAGCTGAAGAAGTAGGCAAACCGAGCGAACCGTAATCATTGATCAAGACCAATGTGAATAAAAGATGAATATGTACATGTGAATAATATGTTTTTATAATGAATACGAGTATTGTTCATAATGAATAAGTGTATTGCAACCTATGCCCATGTTCGGTGCGGTGTGAGGACAGCTCCTCTAATACGCGACCTTACAGTACAGGGGGGTTGTGTGGGCCAGGGGGGGCAGGAGTACGGGGACAGGCCATGGCTAAGATTGTTCCCGGGAGCGGACGCCCGTTCCGTGCACACCCAAAAGTATCCGGCGAACGTAGACGTCCTGTTGGATTACCACATCAGTGCGGGATGTTCGGCAGATGACGAGCAGTTGAATGCCATCAGGGAGTTCCGAGGAGGAGCGGCGCTCGCCGTCTACACGGCCCAGTTGGCAGACATAGAGGTCATCCTGAAATGGATAGATTGGATCAGCAAGGAGCTGTGTAGTTTGTTGCAGTTACTTGAGGAATACAGCAGCGAGGAAGAGACGCTTCGGAAGGCGCAGCGCGCATTACCTCCTGACGAGCCCCTCCCTAGGGGGAGTAACCGGCAATTAAATGAAACGGGCTTTACTATTGCCGAGCTCCGGAAAAAGCTGCACGGTAACATTACGGTCAACACCAAAAGTTGGAAGCTTGCACGCGAAGCTTTCGGCGAGCCCCCCCTGACCCCGGAGTTCATGAGGATGGGGGTGGAGGACCTCCAGGATTTCTGTGTTCGGCTTCGTGCCTGGAGGGATTTGGCCGTTAGCACACAGGAACTTGTTCGTCAGGAATATGAGGAGACGCTGAATCCGATTTCGGAAAGTCTACTACCGTTCTTCGTGGTGGGTGGACTGTTTTCGAGTGCGGTGGCCAAGTATAAAACCCCACCGTTGATATCCCCGCACTGCCGGGCGCAGGTCTATTGCCTATGGGAGGCTGGTGACGCGCATGGCGGCCAACCGCAGCGATTGTTTCGTATAGTGTGGTGGTACATGCGAGATGAGATGGTGCGGCGGGGAGACTGTATCTATCGCCATTTGGGGGAGAGGACGCCGGACACAAAAGTATTCCTGCCGGCGCCTGCTGTACTCGGTCGTTGCGTTGACAGCCCCAGTCAGGTCAAGCACACGGACGTTCATGCGCATTCCATGGAGGAACTGCTTGGGCTGGAACGGGTGTATGGTGAGGCTGGAATCCGTACCTACTCCGCCCTGATGTGCCTGGATGAGCAGGGTTACACTGAGGTCTTGCCCGAAACGGTTGAGACGAAGTACTGGCCGGAGAACGAGGATGGTGCCATGCAGCTGCCCGCGGCTTTCCAGGGCTTCCCCACCGCCTCCCCTTTCCAGCAGGCGCGCGTGGGAGGAGGGCCCGGTTGGATGACCGTGTGGCCGGCCACGCTCACCGCACACCAGGGAAAGTGCCCTGGTCAGGCCGTGCCTGGGCTGGAAGGATTATTCAGGCAGAGGTCCCTGTCCCTTTGCGTGTACCATGCGTTCTCGTACCTGGAGAAGGGTGTCATCGACCTGGACAACGCGGTGCACATCGCCTCACACGGGTTCACGGAGATGTACGGCATGCCTATACGAATGGTGTGCATAGCATGCGGTGATGTCATCCAGTTCAAGGGCGGGTACGATCTCTTCCCAAGGGTGCACGCCTGTAAGGCTTGCATACACCCCCTTCACGAGGGTACAGATCTGACGCAAGTGGGGCACGTGATGTGCGGCGAGTGCTTTGACTTCCGGAATGAGAGGGGAATAAGGCCACCGCTAATGGTCCACGAGAGGCACCGGGGATATGCCGCCACGTTGCAGGACTTTCAGGCGCTGGAACCGGCGGAGGCACGTGCGCGCGCGGTTGTCAACTTTGCAGACGTGGCCATGGGTGCGCGCCAGATTCTGCTCGCCTTCGGTCCGAGTGCCGACCTCTCACCGGAAGAGCGCGCCTCCCTCCGGGATGTGAAATGGAACCTGCCTCCGGCAGAGGCACCAAGCCCGGAGCAATGTGCGGGACCCCCCCCTGCAGTATGTGGAGGGGCAGGTTGTTGTGCAAGTGTCAACGGTGCAGGGGTTCCATGAACACCCGCTCTTCCGGAAGATGCAAGTGTCTTGCCCCACGATGCAGTCAGTGATCAAGGCGCTTTGCGTGTCTGTACATCGAACTGCAGCCAAACCCCGCATGGTGGCGACGGATGAAGGAGCAGCAGCTCCGGCTGCTGCTCGCGCTGACGAGCATGCGGTGCTGCTTGGCCACACACCAGCTGTTGGCGGTGGTGAGCAGCCTAAGAAGCAGCCCAAGAAGCCATATTCAGGCAAGCGGTCTCCAGGTGCCGTGCTCCGGCGGCAGGCGAATAGAAAGCGGAAGGCGGCGGAGCGAAGACGGCTGACGACACCCATCAGGCAGCCTATGTTCGACGCCAACGGTTACCTAACCAGTGAACTCTTACACCAGCTTAGCTTTCCCGGCATGGAATTGGCGAAGCTTGTGGCTTCCGTCATCACCCACAACTGGAATTGTTCACGGCCCACGTTCGCGTGTCGGTGCAGTTGCCACCTGTCCCCAAAGGATACCCCTGGCTGGCATCGGAACGTGGCCTCATTGCAGGCAGTCCCACCTTGCCTTGGGCTGGCTGCGCGTAACACTAAGGCGAGGAGTGCACCTATGCCTGCCACTACAGCACCTCCCACCGTGCCATCTCCCACCGTGCCTAGGAAGACGCTGGCAGCCATGGAATGCGGATTGGAGGGCCAACCGGCGACCAGTGCTGCTGCACCAATGGCTGCTCCCGCGGCCACACCGGCCCCGGAAGCACGCGTCGTCGGGGCAGCTCCGCCCCGCCCCCCAGGCCTGACGGAGGGCACCTTGGTGTATGGCAATGATGGACGGGTGCACCATGTACGGACTGCGGACATGCGATTGATGCTAGATTTTGCGTGTGACGCACCAGGCGAGGAAGGTCGACTGATTTTTGACACGGAGGTCAAGCAACTTCAGACCGACGGCCCGCACGTGATCGCTGAGCCGGGTGTTCTGGACGCCAGAATGCAGCTAACCCATGTACAACCTTCACGGAGATGTACGGCTTCACGGAGATGTACGGCTTCACGGAGATGTACGGCATGCCTATACGAATGGTGTGCATAGCATGCGGTGATGCCATCCAGTTCAAGGGCGGGTACGATCTCCTCCCAAGGGTGCACGCCTGTAAGGCTTGCATACACCCCCTGCACGAGGGTACAGATCTGACGCAAGTGGGGCACGTGATGTGCGGCGAGTGCTTTGACTTCCGGAATGCGAGGGGATTAAGGCCACCGCTAATGGTCCACGAGAGGCACGTGGAATATGAAGCCACGTTGCAGGACTTTCAGGCGCTGGAACCGGCGGAGGCACGTGCGCGCGCGGTTGTCAACTTTGCAGACGTGGCCATGGGTGCGCGCCAGATTCTGCTCGCCTTCGGTCCGAGTGCCGACCTCTCACCGGAAGAGCGCGCCTCCCTCCGGGATGTGAAATGGAAGCTGCCTCCGGCAGAGGCACCAAGCCCGGAGCAATGCGCGGGACCCCCCCCCCTGCAGTGTGTGGAGGGGCAGGTTGTTGTGCAAGTGTCAACGGTGCAGGGGTTCCATGAACACCCGCTCTTCCAGAAGATGCAAGTGTCTTGCCCCACGATGCAGTCAGTGATCAAGGCGCTTTGCGTGTCTGTACATCGAACTGCAGCCAAACCCAGCTGTTGGCGGTGGTGAGCAGCCTAAGAAGCAGCCCAAGAAGCCATTTTCAGGCAAGCGGTCTCCAGCTGCCCAGCTCCGGCGGGCGGCGGATAAAAAGCGGAAGGCGGCGGAGCGAAGACGGCGGACGACACCCGTCAGGCAGCCTATGTTCGACGCCAACGGTTACCTAACCAGTGAACTCTTACACCAGCTTAGCTTTCCCGGCATGGAATTGGCGAAGCTTGTGGCGTCCGTCATCACCCACAACTGGAATGCTTCACGGCCCACGTTCGCGTGTCGGTGCAGTTGCCACCTGTCCCCATCGGATATCCCTGGCTGGCATCGGAACGTGGCCTCATTGCAGGCAGTCCCACCTTGCCTTGGGCTGGCTGAGCGTAACACTAAGGCGAGGAGTGCACCTATGCCTGCCACTACAGCACCTCCCACCGTGCCATCGCACGTGGCAACTTCCGGCAGGAAAAAATGTCGCCCTAGGAAGACGCTGGCAGCCATGAAATGCGGATTGGAGGGCCAACCGGCGACCAGTGCTGCTGCACCAATGGCTGCTCCCGCGGCCACACCGGCCCCGGAAGCACGCGTCGTCGGGGCAGCTCCGCCCCGCCCCCCAGGCCTGACGGAGGGCACCTTGGTGTATGGCAATGATGGACGGGTGCACCATGTACGGACTGCGGACATGCGATTGATGCTAGATTTTGCGTGTGACGCACCAGGCGAGGAAGGTCGACTGATTTTTGACACGGAGGTCAAGCAACTTCAGACCGACGGCCCGCACGTGATCGCTGAGCCGGGTGTTCTGGACGCCAGAATGCAGCTAACCCATGTACAACCAGCGCAACAGCAGGGCTTTGCAACCGACGACACCCTCGAGGAATACCTGGCCTCCGCTGGGCTAACGTTAAGGGATGTCCCGTTTGACGGTGATTGCTGGCTTTCCGTGGTTGCTCCGTACATCACATGTGCGGATGGACGACCCTGTCACCAAGTGCAACGGAGCGGCGTGAAGTTCTGGACAGGCAAGCTGCGGGAGGCTTTAGTTGGGTATATTAACACAAACCCCACCTGGAGCGATGGATCTGGCCGCCGCCCGGAGTGGCTGAACGATCCCGAATTCATCAGTGATCGGAATACAGGCAAGGCGCACAGTGACGAGCATTCGTTCCTGGTCCTGGCGAGCATGGCCAAACGGGTTCTGCAGGTGTACCGGGTATTCCCCACTCGAGAGGAAGTGTGGCGCCGGCAGTGGCCAACAGGCGTCAATCCCGCCAATCTCGTCATGCCCGACCGTGACAACGCGATATACGGCCAATATGCGCCCTTCAGTATGCAGTACTTCTGCCCGCCCCCTGAAGAACCACTGTCGAGCAACGAACCCATCCGGATCCTGCACATGCTGGAGGTTCCGTTATACGACCCCAAGCTTCCGGCAGATGACCAGACATGGGTAACTTACCCTGGCCACTTCATGCGGATCCTCACGGAGGAAACGGCGGGAAAGGAAAAAGCTGAAATGGAGAGATTGAGCAAGGGAAAACGCGTGACGACGTCCGATGGTGCGCCAGGGAAGAAATCGAAGAAGCCGTTCAAGCCGTCAGGGGCGACTAACTAATCAGGTACTGCTTTGGATCTCATCAACAATCGCTTTCTGCAATCGACATCTGCGTGATGGATTACAGCCGGTGGGTTAGGAGTGGCGTGCGCGTGTCCTTGTATACAAAACCTTACAAATCCTAATATACTGGTTGTTGTCATGTGCAGGCAAGAGGCGCTGCTGTTCAGAGTTGGAGTCGAGCAGCTCCCATCGCAGCGGTAGAGTGATGTTGCAAAGCAGCGTGGCAAACTCATCTAAGCAGTAGAGCAATGTCAGAAATAAGCAGTCTGCATCGATAGTAGCGAGTTGGAGTCGAGCAGCTCCCATCGCAGCGGTAGAGTGATGTTGCAAAGCAGCGTGGCAAACTCATCTAAGCAGTAGTAGAGCAATGTCAGAAATAAGCAGTCTGCATCGATAGTAGCGAGTGCGCTAGGGAAGGGCGTGGCGCAGCCCCCTAGATGTAAACTATACGTAAATGTAAATAAACAAGTATTGCGTTCCTTTGTAACCGCCTTTCCGCCTCGAGTGGCGGACCACCTGTTTGGAGAGCCTAGCGGGAAACCGAAGGGAGGGGGGTGTTAAGCCCAGTTTGTTATGCGGTTTTGATGTAGTTATGTGGTTGATATGTTGGTTGATATGTTGGTATGGTTGTTATGTTAGTTATGTGGTTGGTATGTGGTGTGTGCTGTCCGGGGAATGTGCAGGAAAAGGCAAAGGTCACGAGCACCAGGAAGGCCTCCGAGGTTCAATGCGATATTGAAACCTACATCATGGCTTCTCCACCAGGCTTCGATATCCAGGCCGGACTCATAACACACCTCAGCAAGGCGTTCAAGCGGGACCCCCGAGCGAAGCAACGGCATGCGATGATCGTGGAGAAGGTCACCACCATTTACCCCATGCTGACGCAGAAAGAGGCGACGAGAAAAGTGAACGCTCGTTTATACAATCGCCAGGCCGGCATAATGCAGCAAAAGGGAATGACGCTGGCTCGGTTTCAAGCGGATGATTTGGCAGCGTGCAAAAGCTTCAACCTTCAGGCGCTGGCGTCGAAGAGGCCCCATCTCGTGATTCCACTGACACGCGCTGAAGCGCTTACCAGTCACCCCCCCCCCATTGCGGCAGGTGGGGCGCGGGCGGAGCCCATGGCACCGAGGACGGAGGTGTCGACCCCGCCAACAAGCCCTACCACGCAGTGCGGCACGCCAACGGTGGCTGATGCGGCAGGAGAACCGGGGGGTGCACATCTGCATGGGGGGGGGGGCAGCAGTGTCCGGCGCACAGGCGCCCGGGGCAGAGATGACTCCGCGAACCAGCGCTAGATTCCCGCGCACGAGGCTCCGACGTGCCGCGCGCGCAACAGGCCAACGAATCAACGGGGAGCAATCCGTGGCTTCACAAGCAGCCCCAGAAGACGTTCCAGGGAGCGACTCGGCACCTGTGCGTACCAGACCTCGGCTAAACACGCAGCATGAGAACGCGAATGACCTGCAGGTGGAGAACAATATAGCAAGTAAGTCGGCCCCTGGGACCAGTTTCCGTTGTCGGTTTGACTAGCCTGGCACCGTGTGTAGGTGGTGACGTGATGTTGACTGGTTTGCAGTTCCAGAGTGCCTTCGATGGTAAACGATATTTGACACGAAGTGGGAACTCCTTCCGCGCGATCGCGAGGTCGGACAGGATGTCATCATCATTTCACCGGAAATTTCCGGCGAAATTCACATTCGCGTTTCGTCACGTGTGTCGCTCGCGGGAAATCTGTTACGTTCCCACCTTTCTAGCACCTTTCTAACACAATTGCGCCTCCACTTTCAACTTGCATTCCATGCTGCATTATGGCTGTACCAGTTCGGGCGCCGAACCCAGAAGCTGACGCAGCTCGCCCATACAACCCCCACACTCTTAGACAGGCTAGGAATCACGCTATCCCTCCTTTTCGCCACTGGCGCCTAGAGTTCTATTCAGCGCGCGAAGAAGACGTCGACGAAGATCTTCCTTTGCAGTTTAGAGCGGATCTTCGTCGCTGGCTGCAAACTCGGGACTGCGGGTTTTTCTGGGTATTTTACTCCGCTAGTGGGATACCTCGTTTAACAGTCCCCGCGTGGTGGTAGAGATCCCTGAGACCTCTAACAACTAACATCTGCGCGAAACTCTTCCAACCTAACGGTGCGCATTCGCACTATGACGTCCGTGGATGATTTCTCCTCTGGTGTTCCTTCGACATTACCGCCAGCGGTCTTCACCGAAAAAACCATTTGTGTCGGCGCACAAGACTATCGCATTCCTCTGGGACCGATCTCGCGTTTCGAGCTGACATGGTGTTGGCAAAAAACCGCAAGGTCGCGCTATCCCAAGTTGCTTCCTACAACATACCTCCCACGATCCCGTTTCCAAGACTTCTTGCAAGCTGAAGGTATCTTTGCATCTCCGCCGGCGGATCCTAACCCAGTACAATTTAGGGTCAGCCGCGTACACATCCAGACAACTGCGAAACAGGAACGCGAGGCGAAAAACAAGAAAACCACCCGGGTCCAAAAACCGCGTCCTACGCATGACGAGTACCCTTACAAACGCACGTTCCATTGTCGTTGTGGCTTCCAAACTACGCATCGTCAGCGTTCCTACGCCTCAGCACCTACTTGCCCCCCCACTCGAGGTGTCATTCGACGTCCGAATACCAAACGCAAGAACAACAACAGTGCTGTATACTGCGGTTGCCAGGCGGCCTTTAAAGTTGGCGTTCCACTTTCAACCCATCGGGACGACCCTGATCCAGTTATTCCAATCACTTACCTTCAGATGGAGCATGTGAACCACTGTGTAGCCTCATGTCTTCCTTACTGCGAGATCCCTGGGCACAACACGAAGGCCGTCAATGGTAAGCGTCTGGGATTCCACCGTCAGGAGATCAGTGACGTCTTACGAGAGTTCTTGCGCTTTCAGTATCGGAATAACTCCAATGTCAAACCCAGAGATATCAAGCGGGCGTGGCGTGAAAGGCGGATTGCAGAAGGTGCCATGGTCTTGGATCCAACTACTGGAGAAGTCTCCAAAGAGGTACGTCTACCTTCCAGATATTTCCGCATACCTCCAACTCCTCACCAGCATGCAGCCTGCCCCCCACAGGATGCAACCTGCCTTGTCCAACATGCAACATGGCCTCCCCAACATGCAACCTGGCCTCCCCAGCATGCAACCTGGGCTCTCCAGCATGCAACCTGGGCTCTCCAGCTTGCAGCCTACCCCCCACAGGATGCAACCTGCCTTCCCCTGCATGCAACCTGCCTTCTCCAGCATGCAACCTGCCCTCCATAGCATGCAACCTGCCTTCCCCTGCATGCAACCTGGCCTCTCCAGCATGCAACCTGCCCTTCACAGCATGCAACCTGCCTCGCCCATCATGCAACCTGCCTTGTCCAGCATGCAACCTGGCCTTCCCAGCATGCAACCTGGGCTCCCACTGCATGCAACCTTCCCTCCCCAGCATGCAACCTGATCTCCCCAACATGCAACCTGCCTTCCCCTGCATGCAGCCTGCCTTGTCCAGCATGCCACCTGCCTTGTCCAGCA
>LGRX02025805.1:0-11923 GCA_001247695.2 Cymbomonas tetramitiformis | reverse complement strand
AAACTTGGGCGGTCACCGTCATCGCCCCGCCCAAGTCTTCGAAAACTTGGGCGGTCACCGTCATCGCCCCGCCCAAGTCTTCGAAAACTTGGGCGGTCACCGTCATCGCCCCGCCCAAGTCTTCGAAAACTTGGGCGGTCACTGTCATCGCCCCGCCCAAGTCTTCGAAAACTTGGGCGGTCACTGTCATCGCCCCGCCCAAGTCTTCGAAAACTTGGGCGGTCACTGTCATCGCCCCGCCCAAGTTCTAGGAAACAAGGACCCTCATATCAGGTAAGCGTTCAAATATGAAACAACATAACAACGGTACGCGTCTCGCAAGATGAGCAGCAATAGCAGCAACTCCGGCGGCAGTAGATTGTCAAAGCAGAAGACTCTTCAAATTGCACAGTCCAATATTCCCGGACTATGCGAGGGCGGTTTCAGCTGTGGGTGCGATCGGAACTGCAGTTTCTTGTTCAGCACATTCAAGGGCAATATGGACCATAAGGAGCGCATGGGCCAAACTGAGTTCAAGTCTTACATTATGGCAACTATGCGCAAAGCGATCGTGAAGCGCGAGTCTGGAGAGCGTGTTATTGGCACCCTGAAGCTTTTCGAAAAGGAGATCTGCGAGGAGGCGTTCAGAACAGTGTGGGCGCTCCCCAGGAGCTCGTACCAGCGATATAAGGCACTTATCCTTGAAGAGAAGGGGGAACTACCGGCAACAACTGCATTCCCTGTGGCGAAGGCGGTGGTGACGACGATTTCCTACCACGAGGAGGTGTTCCGCGAGTGGGCGGATTCGAATATGTTGAAAGGAGCACCACAGAGGATGCCGGTAAGTGGTGCGCGCCAAATTCCACCCATCGATTATGGTGTGCAGTACGACTTGTATAAGTTCGACACAGAGGACCAGTGGGCAGTATGTGCTGAAACCTTCAAAATATACGTGAAAAACCTGCTCAAGGCTCGAGACATAACGGTAAGGGCGAAGGTGGAGGTGTCCGGAATCTGCACGACATGTGACGATCTGGGTGCAGAGAGGGCTCAGCTTCTTGGACAACAGGGTCGCGAACCTGCACGCTGGGACGCCTATTCTGCTCGTTTCGCGCGACACGACTACATTCACAGGTTGCAACGCACGTGTTATGACCTCAGGCGGAAGGAGGGTTCTGACCCCGACGGTCGGATCGACTCCATAGCGGCGGACGGCGCGGCAAATCAGAACACGGTTGTTCCGCATGCCCCGCATCAAGTTAAGGGCATCAGCGAGAAGAAACAGCATTTCTTTAACCTACACCTGCAGCTCACGATACTTCATGGCTCGTTGCTTCTATTTTCCGTTGGGCTCCCTTGGAGCGGGGCTAAGGGTGCAAACATGCTGCTCACGACACTGTGGAACTTGTTGCACTACACCGCACAAGGTCGCGCGGGCAAGCGCTACTTCCGGAAGGAGCTTCATTTGCAGCTGGATGGTGGCTCAGAAAACTGGAACAAGAACACGTTCGCGTTTTGTGCGTTGTTGGTGCACTACAATATTTACAACGTGGTTGTCTTCCACCGTCTGATGGTCGCGCACACCCATAACGACTGCGACGGTTGGTTTGGACTCATCAAGATGTTCATATTTGGGAAAGACGCGCGCAAATCTGGAGTGTGGCTGTTGACGCTGGAATCGTGGATTGCCTGGTTACGAAGCTGGCCGGTGAAGAAGTTCACCAAAATCACGGACGTACAAGGCCAACAGTTGGACTTCAAGGCTTGGCTGGAGCCGCACATAAACCCAAAGTTTGAAGGCTATTCTGGGAAAGTCAGGCGTACACACCTGATGCACTTCGAGAAGGACGTGGATGGTGTTACACGGCTGAAGTACAAGTTTGGAGAACAATACGCAAACCACATGCCTGACGGAGTGGATGAGGATCTCCGTAAGGGCCTGGAGGTAATGAAAACTTACCCAGCTTTCGACAGCAGCCCCACGTTAGAAGGGGTGAAGCCGCTAGACCCGAAGGAAGAGAGGGAAACTCGCACTGCTTTCAGTCGCATGTGCGACTACATCCACTACCGTATTCCAAGTGACACGCTCGACACGTTGCTCGGGTACTTTCCCTTGCCCAAGACCGCCGAGGACTACGATGTCTGGGCTGGACCGAAGCCGACCCCACAGGCTCCTGTGGATTTGAAGGAGCTTTACGAGAACGCCTGGCACAAGAAGCCAGTGCAGGAGGAGGTGCCAGAACGGACGATGCCCGAACAGTTCGAAGTGTTATCCGATGGTCGCAACGTGTTAAGCAAGGACCTTCCGCGGAAACCTCCACAAGAGATCGTGCGCAAGTGCGTGGAGAAAGCGAGGGACGTCGAGTCCGTCGATTTTTGGTTCGTCCCGTTGGTCGGTTGCGAGCACCTCGATTTCATTGTTAGGTCTTGCAAGTATTATGCCTACCTGAGTCTTAGCTGTATGTCTTACGCGTCGGCTGCCATTGCAGGTACACGGTGGCCGAGTGTAAAGCAGCGCTGCACCACCTGGGAGTTGAACTTCCTGAACGCCCACTCAAGGAGCCGTTGGCGAAGGCCTTATTTGAAGCGACGGATGTCGCCCGAAAGGCCCACCACGAACAACTCAGAGTCCTTCGAAAAAAAAGCCGAGCGACGACAGGTGAGGAAACCGGGGAGGATGCGTCGCCGGGTACGGAGCAGGCCTTGCCTGCAAGAACTTCCGAAGCCGGCGGAGCTGCGCGGGCGGCGCCATCACTCGAGGCTGTAACAGCCACTACACAGGCAAGACGAGAAGGAGCTGCTGCGCGAGGCCCGCAAACCAACGAAGCTATGCCTACTCGACCACAGGCACCGGCAGCACGAGGGCCAGGCGCAGGTGGCCGAGGATGCCCTGCTCCTGCAGCGCCACAGGGAGATCAAGCACGAGCTCCAAGCGACAAGCGTGCACGCAGTTCGCCATTGGCAAAGGCGTCCCCAGGGAGCAAGTCTCCACCCGGGAAGTCTCGACAAGCGCGGGGTCGTGAAAAGGGACGAGTGCTATTCCGAGCGGCCTCTGTGATCGGTCCGACAGGCGCCCTTATAACGGACAGCTTCGCTCCTGACGACGATTGCTTTTTCGAGGATGCAAATCAGATTGCGGAGCAGGTGGAGAACGCGCATCGCCCGGAGGCGGCCACTGGACAGTTCGCAGGCGTCTCGATGGACGAGGACGACGAGGACGACGAGGACGACGAGGACGACCCGGACGACGACATACCGTTGGCCTACCGTAACCTTCCTACGGACTACACCATCGACATGCTGGCGAAGAGTGCGGGCAAAAGTTTCGCAGTTACGGTGGCCGCGGGCAACGACGGCTGCAGCTTTACTATCCGCATGCCTGGGAACAACGCCGTGTCCATGCCCATGCATTTCGTGGAGGTCTTGGAGGTGGATCTGAACACGAACAGAGTGAAGTGGGGGTTTTGGCTTCCATGTGCGCCTCTGCTTATGCCGAGAACGAGGAGAACAAGCAAAACCTTCTCTGACCAGGGTAGAAGTCTTCCAAAATTCTTTACGGCCCGTAAACTATATTTCCGCTGGCCCGCTTTCGGCCAAAACGGTCAAGGAAGAACAATGCCCGCCGCAGGCGCGAAATTTTGAAATTAAGTATGGGGGTTTGATAAAAAGTGGCATAAAATGCCTATATTTTTGGCCGAAGTTTGGCCGGCTCATATTTTTGTGCGGCCCGGGGGCGAAAGCCCCTTCGGCCCGGTTTCGGCCCGGAGCGAGCTTCTGCGGCCCCGGGCCGGCCCGCCACGGTAAGACTTCTACCCTGTCTCTGACTTGAACAGCTTGTTCGCGGAGAACGCCTTCCGGAGAGCCGCTCCGAAAGTGACAGGTTGGTACGACTTCGATGCGAGCGAGATCCTGACTTGCTGGGACGAACCTCCTGGCAAACCTGCTGTCGGCGGAGTTCCAGGAGGACCTGAAAAGGCAGAACTTCTGAAGGTGGCCATGGAAAACTTGGCCTCCGAGGCGTTGGACAGGTGAAGGTAAGCAACACAGCCTCATTCATTCCTCGTGGCACGCACACTAGATTACAATGGCAACACGGCGTGAAACTTATTGTTTTTCATACATGTAAATATACGGTTTATTTGTGTACAGTCACGTGACATAAGTGTTAGCTACCAAGCATACGTCTCCTCATTGCACGCGCTAGCATCAAATATGCGCGCCAGGGTGCAGGTTCTTAACATACGCCCGCAAACTGCGCATCTCCTATCATCTTCTTGCAGCAGATCGCTTTCCAGCTCTGTCAGGGCACCGTGCGTTGTTTCGCTGTAGCGGTTTCTATTTCGCCAGGCCCGCCACTCCAAATCTGAGTATCGGTGGTAGATCCACCCGCCCTCATACCAGTACACGAGATGCCTCACACCGAACCTTTCGCTGGATCTACGGCCGTGGACGTACATCGGCCAAAAACTCCACCAGTGATAGGTCCTGAGATTAACTGCATGTTGCCCGAAGTCCTCCCAGTCTTCGTCTGCTTGTTCCCGCGCTTGCTGCCACAAGCGGAGAATTAAAGGGTCTTCAGGAACCCATTGGGCTTGTTGTAACTGGCAGTCGCGAAACGTAAAAGTATCGAAAGGCCATATCCAATACTGCAATATTCCAATATTGGCCATACTGGTGTAGGTAGTCTAAGGTGCGGGTTGTGGTTCTATGTCACGAACGCAGGTGTGTGCAAACGACCTCCGGTTACGACTCCTCCAACATATACCCTAAAACCCTGAACCTTGGACGCCCCGATATATCCATGTGCAGCACACCTGTAGGAACACCTGCCGCGGGATATTTTGCCTCTGACGTATTTTAATGTTTCCCGCGAAATAATACAGTTAACCGGTCTTCTTAGCTGCCGAGAATCGTGCTGGAATAGCCTGTTCAGGGCAAATTTACCCGCTGAATGCCCATGTTGGGTCACATGAAGCCTGAGGGAGCATCACCCCTGGTTGGTTTCACTCCCGAACAACTTTTCCAGCACAATAGCTTTTGAAAATATCTCCTTTGCTGCTCACTTTCGCCCGATGAGAAGAATTTTAGTACGTGACCCTCCAAACACCCTAAAATGGGCCATAAATCTGCTGGATCTCTCCCATGTAAGCAAATAGTTGCATTTTCGGAAATGTCAAAATATTACATATTCTAATAGTGCAAAAATCTAACATTTCGTTCACAAACATAAGGCAAAATCATAACTTTCCACACCTTACACGATACTTCCACCTTTCCCGTTTTCTTGCCGCCCGCGTGACTCGCGTGGCTACTTTGAAGAGTCAAAAACCAGATTTTTCGAAATTCCTTCAAGGACTATTCAAATTAACCCTAATATTTGTCATTCAGAACCCCAAAAACCAATTTGGCAGACAATTTAATGCTTTCTCATTTTTTTCTCATTTACGCCCGCGTGTCTCATTTTTGCGATATGGTCGTTTCCCCCCTATTCGGGAATCTCCGCGCTTCGGCCGGTGTGTCTACTTGTGCTCGCGCGCAAGTAGCGAATTCCTGGAAGCGGGTGCTAGTTGCCGCGCCAACCGTTTTTCGATTGGTTAATTCGCGGGCGTGCAACGTGTGATGTTCCCCATGGGACTTTAGTTTTCTAGAATCCTCTTTTCCGGAAATCTCCGCGCCTCGGCCGGTGTAGCTGCTTGTGCTCGGGCGCAAGTGGTGAATTTCTGGATCGGCGGGTGCTAGTCGCCACGTGTGTCGTGTGGCACTTTCGGCTTTAGCTAATTAGATCTCACGCATAGCACGCATACAATGCCAATGTATTCAGATGAAGAGGAATGCCTCGGTCGATCGGGCCGTCGTGGGGGGGGTCGGGCCGGCGCCGCCCCCGGCTCAGCCGTGGGGTCCGGTCGGTCGGGGTCTCGCGCTGCGGGCCTGTCGGTCGGCCCAGGCTCTGGGGAGTTCTGGGGCGCGGCTGGCGGGTCAGACAGCCGGGATTGGCGCTCCCGTGAGAGGGGGGAGGGAGTGCGGCGTGCGCTTGCACGCCAATACGGCGGTGAAGCCCTCGAGGTTACACCGGCGCGCACGCCCCTGAGAGCCCCTCCAGGGTTGTCTGGTGGGCCCCCCAGGGCCTCGCCACCAAAAACCCCTTCACCAGCGAGAGTCAGTGGGGCTGAGCCAGTGTCCGAGCTCGCATTGAGCTCGGCGCTACGGCAGCCGGCGCGCCGGAAGCGTGCGTCGCCCGAAGCTCTGGCACCACCGGCGGCAGGCGCCGGCTCCGGGTCGGACTCGGACCGCTCTGCTAAGGGGTTGAACCCCTCGGCAGCCCCCTTCTCCCCACTCCCTGCGTCCAGCAAGAGTGCGAGCAGTAGGGTCGTCCGTCAGGAACCGACGTCGGGACCGGCAGCGTCCTCCCTCTATCCCCTCGTGGGGAGCGAGCAAGGAAATCTCATCAGCGCCCCAGGGCGCTTTGAGATTTACCGAGCCAGTGACTGGAGCCCCCCTGCAGAAGAGGAGTCTGATGATGTCCGGCGCCCAGAGCGGCTGGACGTCGTCCAGTCACGGGGGCGCGAGTCTCGCATCCGGCCCAATCCGGCTTGGCGAGGAGAGCGACGTCAATCCATGCTCGCATTGGCCCTCCGTCAATGGAGCACCTGGGCGCTGAATTCAGCGCAACGACGTGCGAGAGTCTCCCTGCCATCTCGTCAGCGCGCAACCGTGCGGCTTGCGTGGGTCGCATGGAAGGTCAGGACGGACCAGTCAGCGCATCAGCGCGAGCTCCAGCGCCTGGCATTCCAAGCGTGGAATGACGTCACCCAGCAGGTCGCCCAACTTCAAGGCCTGTTTGACAAAGGCAGTCGGCGCCGAGTCGAGTCCGCGTTCGCAGCATGGCGCCAGCATGTCGTCCCGACACAGGGTCTGTGGCGCAGAGGCAGACGTCAAGCTGGAGCTGTCTTCATGGCATGGCACCAGCAGACGATGCTCGCCAAGGAGAGGAGCACCTGGTGGGTTGGAGCCCGGAGACACCGGATGACCCAGATGGGCAGGAGGTGTCTCCGCGAGTGGCGCCGGCTCCCCAGGACGACCCCAGTCAGCTCGGACTCGTCCCAGGGAACGAGTGCCCGCCGTCCAGTAAGAAAGGCGGGAACCTCATCCGGTGTCAGCTCTTGCTCGGATTCCGACCAGGAGTCTATGTGGAAAGACATCCGTCGAGGCCTAAAGCGCCTGGGGAAAGACCACCCGCTGTCAGGGCTAATGTGGTTCCAGCTCAAGGACTATGGGCTCTCCGAGAACGGCGCTTATCGCCTGGAGATCCACCAGCAGTCAGTCTCCGAGTCCAGGGGGTTGATGCAGCAAAAGCGCGAGGACCCTCACAACTCCCTTGGGAGGTGTAGATTCTCTGTCTTTGCCATCAACGCCAGCAGACCAGGGGAGCTAGTACGCCGAGGAGTGGACCTCCAGGAGGTAAGGAGAGCGGTCGTCGCAGCCGTCAGAATGAGCGGCCGCACCCGGAAGTCACACAGGGGTCTTAGGAAGTCAGGTGCAGCACCTCCGAGTTCCGCAGCCCCCGGTGGGAACTGGTCGAACCGGTTTGCTCCCCTCTCGTCCTCATCGGAGGAAGAGCATCCCGCGGAACGTCCGAGGCCCAGGACTCAGGCGCCTAAGCCGAGCGGCCCCAGTCGCCCGGTGCCTCGCACCCGGAAGCCCAGTCGAGCACCCTCAGCCCCGCACCCCGGTCCGACTTCCTCAGGGAACACGTCGTCGTCCCCGGAGTCCACCTCGAGCAGGAACAGTCAGGACCTGCAAGAGCTGAAGGAAGCCTGGCAGAAGGAGTCGCAAGCTCGGGAGGCGGCCGCCGAGGCGCGCCTGGAACAGCTGTCTCGGCAACTCCAAGAGAGTCAAAGAGCTGCCGAGGAGCGCAGGATCTCCGATCAGCGCGCTGCCGAGGAACGCAGGGCCTCCGAGCAACGCGCTGTCGAAGAGCGCTGGGCTGCAGACCGGCTGGCCGCAGAAGCCCGGGAGACTGCCAGGCAGTTGGCTGTCGACGAGAGCGTCGCTCAGCAGGTAGCTGCTGATGAGCGGCGAGCAGCAGCTGAGGCCCAGCTAGAGGAGAGGCTGCAGGCGGTCATAGAGTCACAAGTCCAAAGGCTCGCCCTGGTTCAGGCTTCGCCCCCGGGGCCCGTGGAGTCAGACGCTCGAGGGCCCTCAGCGGCAGCGTCGAGTCCGGTTCAGGAGACGCCCATCTCCCGAGAGGGACATGAGCTGGTAGAGCCGACTTCCGTCGTCACCTGTGACGTCGAGAACCGGGGCGTTCAAAGCCCTCCGGAGGAGTCACGCGCGGGCGTGACATCGCTTCCGCCGCACTCATGGGACTTTGTTTCCCTTCCTATACAAGTCTGCGACGCCCTCCGGAAACACGTGGTCGGGTATGCCAACCCGGGGATCGAGGCCCAGCGCCTGTTTTACGACGCCGCTCGTAGGTATCGCTCCCTTGGTCAGGTCGCCGGGTGCTTGCACCCTACCAGTCAGATCAGGCAATGCCTGAAGGCAAGAGTCTCGGACGAGGACAGGGTCCTCGGGGCCCAGGTGATTCACAGTCTCACGACGGCCTTGGCGTCCGTCGCAGAGAGCTGCGCTCGCTGTGGGTGCGGGCACGAGGAGAGCCCGGTGCGTATGTGGGCGTGTCAGGCAAGCGCTAAGAAAAGTGTGGTAGCGTTCCTGAAAAAGGTGTACCTGCCGGTGTGTGGGTTTTGCGCCGCGGACGTGTGGCCCGGTGCTTTCGACCACTTTCCGGCTGTGATGCCACCTCCGCTTGCTACGGCGGTAGACACACCGGAAGACGGGGGGGGGATGGTCCCTCAACTGGAGCACTCGGAGCCAAACGAGCTTTCGGAGATGCCCGGTGCCAGCAGTCATGGTGGTCCTGGAGGCTCGGGGAGCGGTGACCCTGGAGGGCCGGGAGGCCCGGGGAGTCCGGGCGAGGACCCTGGCGGCGATGGCGAGGACGGGGATGGCGACAGCCAGTTCACCTTCTCGTCTTCCTCTCGTTACAGGGAGCCCCGAAGCCATTACAGTCGTAAGGACGAGCAGCACGCTCTCAAGGAGGCCCTCAGAGCCATGGAGAAGGCAGTGGACAAATACCACACAGAGGTGGAGGGGTCGTCCCACGTCTTTGGTCGGCTCCTCCGATTTGTTCGGCAGATCAGGGAGGTTCGGGAACTGGAGCCGGTGCGCTACGCCATGGGGATGGCGCGTCTGGAGAGCGGGGGTGAGGAGAAGGTGTTGTCGGACCACTCCCTGCTGTCAGAAGTGGCCAGACACTGCTTCGCCGCACTCAGCTCCGAGTACCGCGAGCTTTCTTCGGTGTTGACGGAGGCTCGGGAAGGTAAGAACCTCACCCTGGACGTCATAGTGGTCCCCTTGGCGCAGCTGGTGATGCCCGACAAGGGGGAAATGGCGTCGATCGGTCCGTTCCTGCGTCGCGTGCGCCAAAGTCAGGACAGACAGACTCGCACGGTCCGCGAATTCTGGGACGGGGTGCACCTTGCTCACGACATCGTGAGCATGCTGGCTGCCCACGAGCTCACCTCTCCGGTGCCGGAAGAGGAGCTGCTGGAGATATTCCTTACGGGATTGATACCGGAGATAAGGAGGAAGGTCGTCCTTATAGCCGAGAGGAAAGGCTCTTCGGTCCTGACTCTGAGCCGGACGGCCAGTAAAGGCCGCCACGAACTCCTGACCTGGGCCATAGAGGCTGAGCGGGAGTTGCGGCAGAGCCAGGATAAGACGAGCCGCTCGGTCCAGCTGCTGGCCCACGTAGATGTCACGGAGGAGCTGCTAGCCATGGCGACATCCGTTGGCGCTCCGACACCCACAGGGCAACGACTCGGCTCCCCAGAGTACGAGGGCTGCCGTCTGTGCAAGAGCATGGACCATAGATTATGCCCGCGACTGTCTGCAGGCGAACCAGCGCCCGAAGGAGTGGGCCAAGTGCCTCCTGGAGGACACCCTGGCGTTAATAGGGGACGAGTCGGTGGAGGAAGCTTTGGCTGCCATCGGATTGGATTTTGTCCAGGAGGACGCTCCCCAGCCCGGGGCGTCCTCCCCGCAGTAAAGGGCGCGGGCCCCGTCACTGCGGGGTCAGGGGGACAAAAGGGCCCCGCGCCGGCGTCCACAGCGATGCAGGTGCTGCGTGATAGGTGGAGAAGGTGTGGGAGACACCTTAGTGGCAGCGCCAGGCGCCACCTCAAGAGCCAGAGTCGAGTCGAGAAGTATGAGCAGGAAGGTTTGGACATGCTAGCCGCCACCCGCACGGGAAGCCCAGAGCCTCCGGAGCGGGAACAGGTCGAGCAGCGCGTCCAGAGAGAGCAGGCGAACTTCTGGAAGTCCGCCAGAACCCCAGCAACCGCCTCAGTTCCGCGTCCCGAGGAGCCGTGGGAGCTGCTCTGTTGGATCACCGGTGCGGACACCCGGGATAAAAACCGGTCGAGCCACACAGTTGAGCCACGGGCAGTCTACCAACAGCACCTGGAGAACCAGGGGTCGGATGTTGCGAGAGTTCGCGGGCACTGGAAGTTCAGAGCTCAGCGTTTACCCCCCAGAGTTAGGAAAGCCTTTCAGGCCCAGCAGCCAAGTGCTCGCCTGCGTTCCGCCATCAGGGCGCTAGAAAGGTATCTAAAGCTGGAAGAGTCAGAGGTCCGACCGGTCAAGTCCCTTGCGCTTTGGAGGGCAGGTCAAAGGCGGATGAGCCAGAAGCTTGGACCCACGACTAGTAAGCCCCAGTTGAATCGGGAAGAGTTAGATAAGCGCTTGAAGCGGCTCGTCAGGGTGCGCGAGTTCAATCGCCGACGCAAAGCCATCTTGGATCAGGAGTTCGGACGGTTCGTTCGCGTTGCCAAGCCCAAGCCTGCCGAGGGAGAAGAACTCTCACCACCAGAGAGGACTTCAAAGCCCAGTCGGCCGTGGTTGACCCGAAGCAGGGCTCGCCAGGCTTTGGGCCCGAAACGCAGACCATGGCTGACTCCTGAAGACAAGGCGCTTCGAACCTCTCGATTGCAGCGCAGGTACGAGTTGGAGGGTAGGGACCCGGCTTCTACCTCAACAGAACGCCATGCGGACTTCCACGCCTTCGTAAAGGAGGAGTTGGAAAGGGAGAATAGGGAACTTCAGCAAGACAATGAGCTGATGCACCGGGACGAGCAAGTCAGAAAGCACATAGCGGCTAAACTGGCTGCAGCGTCAGTCCAAGTCGCGGTGTCCCCCCCAGACTTCCCGGAGCGCAGTGCAGTTCAGAAAGCAGTCGCCATCGGCCTGCTAGCGGACGCATGTACTTACTGCCTCCCGGACTGTGACTCCGACGCAGAAACGTCAGTCACCCGCCTGGACTGCATAATGCAGGACGGCGATATCAGTCCGAGCTGGTGTGAGTCCCTGGCAGCGGTGTCCTCGATGGGAACGCGCCCGAGGAGTTTCGACAGGCACAGTCGCACACCGACGTTGTTGCTGTTTTGGGCCTGGATTGCGGGCGTCAGAGTCAAGGTGTTGGTGGATTCGGGAGCATCCACCAATATTATCGCAAAGAGTACACTGCAGAAGCTCTCCGGCGTCAAGCCGGTGCGCCACGAGCAAGCCATGCGGGTTCGAGTGGCTAACGGCACCACTTATGATGCTAATTCCTGCATCAGGCCCAAGCTCCTTGCTGAGACGTCGAAGGGGTCTTACGGCCAGCAGGTTGAGCTTCGGGTAATGCCCCTCGACCTCAAGGTGGATGTCATCCTGGGAGGTCCTTGGCTGGCGAACCTTTCCCCGGTTACGCTGGATTATAAGAACTGGGGTTCGGTCCGGTTCACCAAGGGCAGGGAAGAGGTCGTCATCACTGGCTGTTCGCCGGGGTCACCGGACCCCAGTCGGTCCAAGGACACGGCAATGGCACTGGTACAGGGAGTCCTTT
>LGRX02025804.1:0-99488 GCA_001247695.2 Cymbomonas tetramitiformis | reverse complement strand
CGATCCAGCCCCTGCCACGATCCAGCCCTTGCCCCTACATTCTGGGAAAATCAGAAGACGCGTCTTCTGAACGTCTTCTGAACGTCTTCTGAGACGTCTTCTGGACGTCTTCTTGGCTACTGCCCCGAGCTTGGGTCCTCACAAGGACCCACGCATAATGCTCGTACCATGCATAATAATTGAATATAGTTATAGTTTGACCGCTTTCGTCGAGTATTTATGAGCCCAATTAATTTATTTTTAAGTGAGAATGCATAGTGATTGCATTTATGTCCTTGGTTGCGGCGGTTACTTTGGATATGTGTTTCCCCTCAAAAATAAATAAAATGGCGGGTCCTTTCACAAGGACCCATTTTTTATTTGCTTGCTCGAAGGTGCTATGAAAATTGCAGGACCTATGTTATCAAGTTCTCGAGCTGCTCTTTCTGCAGTGTCTTGTCAAAACTTTCATCCGAGGTCATCTTGACCCTCAAAATATCGGTTGAAGCAGCAAAAATGACCCAACTTAAAAATTACACTAAATCGACTGCCCAAAATGTCGCCTTTCGTCTTGTATGACTGTGCATATGCACCATGTTATGGTCCATTCTGGGTATATAGAGGGCTTAAAAATTACGTTAGTGTGTATATATGAAGACTGCAATGCGGCGATAGCTTGCAGGCGTCATGTGCGCAGTCAATGTCACATTGTTCCATGCCAAAATTAGCCCATATATTTCCTAATATTTGCCTTGGAAATGGCGGGATATGTGGATTGTGACACCTATAACGGCGTGAAATGGGATGCCACCGGGCACAAACATCCACCGATCATCGGCCATGGTATGTGCCACCAATATTGCATAGCGTCGGCGCCGTGTGCTTCAAAATTCCGTTTGTTGTGAAAAAATCAAGAGCTACATACCTCGTTTTCAAACATTTGAAAAACTACAACGTTGAAAATTTCAGGGTTACTAGCAGTTATGCTACCAATAGACGCACGCCACATCGGATATATGCCAAGCAGCCATAGGATAAGTTAGTTTGGGTCATAATTAGTCTACCTTATTGGTGGTTGCCTCAATTTATCTCAAGAAGATGCTTTTAAAAAATCGTGAAAAAGTGGTCCTTGTGAAAGGACCCAACGCAATTTGGGTCCTATATATGATAAGGACCCCGGGGCAGTAGCCATTCTGGGTCCAGAAGACATCCAGAAGACGTCCAGAAGACGTCTTCGGCGCGTCTTCTAATGTCTACCATCTTCTGGTTTCCAGAAGACGTGCAGAAGATTTTCCGGGAAAACATCCAGAAGTTATCTTCTGGACGTCTTCTGCATGTCTTCTGAATCCCGAAAGACGTCTTCTTGATATCTTTTAGGCGTCTTCTGTACATCTTCCCGGAAGATCTTCTGGACGTCTTCTGAAACTCAGAAGATGGTAGACATTAGAAGACGCGTAGAAGACGTCTTCTAGATGTCTTCTAGATATCTTCTGGAACCCAGAAGACGTCTAGAAGACATCTTCCGGAATTCAGAAGATGTACAGAAGTCATGCAGAAGACGTCCAGAAGATATCTTCGGGACGTCTTCCCGGAAGATCTTCTGGACGTCTTCTTAAACTCAGAAGATGGTAGGCATTAGAAGACGCGCCGAAGACGTCTTCTGGACGTCTTCTGGATGTCTTCTGGACCCCAGAAGACGTCCAAAAGACGTCTTCCGGAATCCGGAAGATGTACAGAAGACGTCCAGAAGATGTCTTCTGGATGTCTTCTGCAACTCTACCAAAAGTCGCTATACGTATGCGTTCAGGTTACACGCATGCAGTTCGCTGGCAGGATGATACAAATGGAACAAAGAACGTTGCAGCACTCGGGTTTATTTACAAAGCTATTTATTTACATATTTACAGTTTCAATCATCAGAACCGTCTTCACTACTAGCACTAGAAAGGATTTCCTTCCTCTTCGGAGACCCCGCTTCGGAGCTGGTGGTTTCGTATGCCCGATGCAAATTCTCCTTGAAGATGGGGCGGAGGTGGCTGATGGGAACCACAAGGCCCCACTTTGACTTGTCCCCGAAGGGGTAAGTCTTCTCCTCCATCGCAGCGAGAAGTTGGGACCCGAGGCCACCCGGCCCGGCCATCTTGTCGTTCGCCTTGAGGCCCTTGCCGTACAACTTCTCCAACCCGACAAAGGCCATTTGCATGCCACTTTGCCAGGCGGAGAAGAGCAACGGGGCGTTATCAAAGCCTACGTCGTCCTTGTCGACGGCCAAAGAGAGCACCTGGGTGCAGTCACACAAAAGTTTACGATACGAAGACGCGGGCTTCCATCATCGTGGGTGCATGGCCGAGTGGTCAAATATGGTAAGCCGAACGCGTCTCGCGCGAGGGTGAGTGAGGGGTTCGAATCCCCTTGGAGGCATGGGCATCCACGATTCCCCTTGTGTTCTAGTGATGTTCCCCGTGCATGTGGCACGATGTGGCGATTGCCGCCAACGACGCCGCTAGTGCACAAGGGGCGTTGTGGGTGCCCACCCACGCCTTCATGCCATTTTAAGTTTCTGTAACTCATGGAGACCATCCGATTAAGACTGGGGGGTTCATCTGGACCGCAGATTGCACTGTCCGCTGCGCGCGTGATCGACTCTTCGACCGTTGCTAGGAGCGATGGTGCTCTAAAACAAGAGCAGTTTCTTCTACCAAATTAGGCGGCCGTTTTAACTTAGTAACTTGGTACGTTTGACCCTCTCCCGAACAAACCACTTGTTTTTTTGCAATTCTACCTTCACAGTACGGTTTTGCCCAATATTGCGCACCTTATATGTTTTTTTGTTTTTTCGCGATTTTTTATAGTTTTTTTTCAAAAAATACAAAAAAACCCAAAAAACATTCGGAAGATACCCCAGATATCTTCTGTGCATCTTGTTACCCTCCAGAGATGTCTTTGAGGAAGACATGTCTTCTGGAAATCTGCAACTTGTAGAAGTTCCACCGAACGTCTTAACACCCCTCTTCGGGGCGTCTTCCTCATTTTTTTGACGATCTTCTACGCGTCTTCTAATGTCTACCTAGATCCAAAAAAATGAGGAAGACGCCCCGAAGAGGGGTGTTAAGACGTTGACGGGAACTTCTACAAGTATCAGATTTCCAGAAGACACGTCTTCCTCAAAGACATCTCTAAGACAACCGGAAGATGTACAGAAGATATCTGGGGTATCTTCCGCAAGCACAGTCAAGAAGACGTCCGGAAGATGTCAAAAAAATGTCTTCCGCGTGTCTTCTGCGTGTCTTCCGCGTGTCTTCCGCGTGTCTTCCGCACCTCTTCTGGGTTCAGGAAGACATATATTCCCCGAAGGTGTCTGGAAGATGTACAGAAGGTATCTGGGGTATCTTCCGCAAGCACAGTCAAGAAGACGTCCGGAAGATGTCGGGAGATGTCTTCCGCGTGTCTTCTGAGTGACTTCTGAACGTCTTCTGAGTGTTTGTCTTCAGGATGCCCTCCGCACTACCTTGGCCAAGTGTCCTTTGTATAGGAGATAGAATGGCAAGTAAACGTGCCGCGCATCTCCAAAAGGGGGAAGCGCCCCCAAAGACCAAAATGTCGTCCTTCAAACGAGCGATGCTCACTAACCCCCCCCCCGAATCCGCGGCGGAGGTCTTCCGTCAATCCAAGCCGGAGGTCTTGAAGGGGAAGATGGCAGCGGTGCACGATTGGTTGTCTACGGTGTCGCCATCCCGCGAGCTGGATCATGAGATGACGGCATGGCTCGGGGAATCCGTCTACAGTCATGAGCATTCCCCTGCAACAAGGTGCTTGCTTGTCTCCATAACCCACATGCATCTATCATGCACATTTATGCAGTTTGGAATGCATACAACCGAAGATGTGTGGAGCATCTTCTGCGCAACTTCCGGACGCCTTCCATGTGTCTTCTATGAATTCACCATCACAATGTTTTCGCAGGGCTGAAGATCATGAGGACGCGGTTCGTATTTGCGTGCCGCGTCAAAGCAACCGGCCACCTTTCGGCTTAGCCGAGCCCACTAATGTGCTTTTCTCGGTTAAAGAGTTTTTTGGCTATGTGCAAGCAATTTCAGACTTGCATGAACCGGGCTTTAAGGAGCATACGTGGGAGGACATTTTCTCCGATCCATTGGACTTGGCCGATGATCCGGGCACGGTGCACTTTCGACAACATAAGTGGCTGCTTGAGCCTCCCATTGGCGTCAACCTCCAAGGATCGAATGGTGTTGAAGATACGGGATGCAATCGCATCGGGCGAACCATATCATCGTCCTCCGGAGCTTGTGAGTGATGGGGATAGGCGGATGAATCCGCAAAGGCTTACACCTTCACCTCCGGCCCCAGTGGATGAAGTTGTGGACATGACCTATACCGAAGTCCATGAGCCCGAGGACCCTCCCCCGGAGATGCCAACACGAAGGTGCGAACCGGTTGGCACGGCATGCCCGTATCTCCATGAAAGATGTATGCCTGCACGCTCCATCGGAAGTCGTTCCGAAGACGTCCCGAGCGTCTTCTGCGCATCTTCCGGGCGCATTCCGGTCAAGCTTATTCCCGGCGGATGCGTGTGATATGCTTGCGCAGGCGGATGAAAGGCCCCGTAGCACACCGCAACATGCCTCCCACGCCCGTCGAGTTGGCGGGTGAGACGCAAGAAGATGACGGGGCCGCCGTTGGTATCACGTCCAACCGTGACCCCCTCCCCCCGGAGAGGCCAACACGAAGGTGCGAACCGGTTGGCACGGCATGCCCGTATCTCCATGAAAGATGTATGCCTGCACGCTCCGTCGGAAGTTGTTCCGAAGACGTCCCGAGCGTCTTCTGCGCATCTTCCGGGCTCATTCCGGTCAAGCTTATTCCCGGCGGATGCGTGTGACATGCTTGCGCAGGCGGATGAAAGGCCCCGTAGCACACCGCAACATGCCACCCACGCCCGTCGAATTGGCGGGTGAGACGCATGGGGACGACGGGGCCGCCGTTGGTATCACGTCCAACCGTGACCCCCTCCCCCCGGAGAGGCCAACACGAAGGTGCGAACCGGTTGGCACGGCATGCCCGTATCTCCATGAAAGATGTATGCCTGCACGCTCCGTCGGAAGTCGTTCCGAAGACGTCCCGAGCGTCTTCCGCGCATCTTCCGGGCTCATTCCGGTCAAGCTTATTCCCGGCGGATGCGTGTGACATGCTTGCGCAGGCGGATGAAAGGCCCCGTAGCACACCGCAACATGCCTCCCACGCCCGTCGAGTTGGCGGGTGAGACGCATGGGGACGACGGGGCCGCCGTTGGTATCACGTCCAACCGTGACCCCCTCCCCCCGGAGAGGCCAACACGAACGAAGGTGCGAACCGGTTGGCACGGCATGCCCGTATCTCCATGAAAGATGTATGCCTGCACGCTCCATCGGAAGTCGTTCCGAAGACGTTCCGAGCGTCTTCTGCGCATCTTCCGGGCTCATTCCGGTCAAGCTTATTCCCGGCGGATGCGTGTGACATGCTTGCGCAGGCGGATGAAAGGCCCCGTAGCACACCGCAACATGCCTCCCACGCCCGTCGAGTTGGTGGGTGAGACGCAAGGGGACGACGGGGCCGCCGTTGGTATCACGTCCAACCGCGGGCCCGGGATGGTGGTGTGTGATTGTGGCGCGTGTCACTCATCCATGCGCTTCGTCACCATGAGGACACGGTCTCGACATAGGACTATGTTCAAACAGATTGTATGCCTTCCGACGCTTCCGGAAGAGGCTGTGGACGACGATGAGCAACATCCCGATGGCGAGGAGTCGGATCAGGTGTGCAAATCCGGGTAGAAAGACTATCATTCTCAGGTAACCCTCGCGGAAGGTACCCGGAAGACGTGCAGAAGGTCTTCCGGGTATCAGGGGATTCATATCGGTCCAGTCGGTCCGTCCAGTCCGTCCAGTCCGTCCAGTCCGTCCAGTCCGTCCAGTTTGGACCAGGGCTCTATATCGGTTTGGTTTTTCGGTATCGATACAATCCGATATCCGAAAAACGGTATCGATAATCGCCACAATCGATAAATAATCGATTACTTGGACATTTATATGTAATTTGTTATAAATTAAATATGGAACACCAAAACCTGCACAATCGATAGTTAGACATTGCAATCCGATAATCGGCGATAAATACGATATATCGATAGTATCGGTTATCGGAAATATCGATATAGAGCCTTGGTTTGGACGGACTGGACGGACCGGACCAAACATTCTTAACATTCTAAGATTTCGCAAAATAGGGCTCCCATACTTAAGCCCATACTTAAGGAGGGTAACGCGTCGGCCCGCGTCGACGCCTGCGTTTTCACATACTTAAGAAAATTTAAATATTTTCTTCATACTTAAGGAATATACACTGACTCCCCCCTCCCCCCCTAACCAGGGACTCAGGGGGTATAACCCAGTCGTATGCGTGCGAGTGTCAAACGTGCGTCGGAGAGACGAACCCAACGACAGAGCTTGACAATCGTATACGATTGTCAAACGTGAGTCAGGCAGTAGCCCTGTGATTTTTTGCATCCGCCCATGCCCTCCTGGGCAATATTTAAATCGCTTGAGGCCTTTAGGAGGATCATTCCCCATTCTTTCCTAGTCCGGTCTATACGGGCTATATAGAAATTATTAATGAACACGCGATACACAGGTCTGACAATCGTGTACGATTGTCAAAACTGTTTCCCAAACGAATTTATTTGTAATTGTTTTGTTGTTAGTAAAAAACTTACACCGAACCCCACAACAATAATATGGGGGGGTGGGGGGGTGGGGGGGTCCGAACCAGTTTTGAAAACTAAGGGGCGTAACCGGTTGACCTGAGGTCCAACTGGTTGGAAGTGATTAGTGCAAATTGATTAACTGGTTGGGGTTAGCTAGTAAGTAAATAAGAAATTGATTAACTAGCTACAAAGGGTTAATTGCTTTTTTTGCACTAGTTAACTGGTGGTTTAACTGGTTGCTGTATTGCCAAAATTGAGTATTTGGATAATGCGGTATTAAATTTTGCACATTCTAGGTCAAAATCGACCCATTCGGGTATACGTATTAGTTGTGCCAGATGTCATAATTACTGGCAACGCGAGGTACTTATTATTCCTATTATTAATGAAAACCTATTACATCTCAGTAATAGGCGAGCTCTTGCACAATAAGCGAAGTACATCTTTCGGGTAAGCTTAATCGAAACATTTCCACCCTCACCTCGAGGACCGCTTTTTGAAGCTGTCGATGCCGACAGTTTCTTCTTTGTACGCCCCATAGTATCTAAAGCCTTTTTTTAGCGCGATATACCTATATCGAACGGACAGTTCTGCAAATTTTACGAACTCTACAAGTGCTTACTGTATAGATAAAGGCTTATGTTTCCAAGAGATACCAGATAGAGAAGACAACAACTAGCTTCGTGAAAACGCTCGACACTCGACTACGTGCTCATGCCACTCATCTCGGCTCACGCGATCAGGTTAATGTCACTCGACTGTGACGAAAATCAAAAATTTCGATTTTTCGATTTTCCGCCCGATCGCAATGGGCAACATGGGTGATTAACTGGTAATTAATAAATTGTGCGGGGGGCGTCAGCTCGTCACTACCACTAAGTAGTTGATTCGATTAATAGAATTGATTAACTAGCTACAAACGGTTAGTGCGAATTGATTAACTAGCTAGGGTCAGTTAGTTAATAAAATGAAATTGATTAACTAGCTAGTAACAATAACTGCTTGTAACTGGGTCTAACTAGTTAACGGGCCCAACTAGTTACGCCCCTTATTGAAAACTAACGTAGAGCAAAATGACAGATGTAAAAACTCTGAAATCAAGCATTCCAAAAAAGGAAATCTGAAATCTAGCGTAGAGCAAAACTAGCAAAATTTGAAAAATGGAAATCTAACGTAGAGCAAAATGACAGATGTAAAAAATCTGAATATCAATCTGATTGTCAAAACCAGCTTTTCCGCAGACTCTAAAAGACTTAGACGTTAGACCCCCAAAAAGCCTGCAACCAAGTTTTCGAAGAATGTATGCATGAATAACCCAAAAAACAAAATGAATGGGGCAAACCGGTGCTAAATTTTTCGAAGAATGTTTGCAGCAATAACCCAAAAAACAAAATGAATGCCGGGCAAACCGGTGCTAAATTTTTCGAAGAATGTATGCATGAATAACCTAAAAAACAAAATGAATGGGGCAAACCGGTGCTAAGTTTTTCGAAGAATGTATGCATGAATAACCTAAAAAATAAAATGAATGGAGCAAACCGGTGCTAAGTTTTTCGAAGAATGTATGCATAAATAACCTAAAAAATAAAAAAGAATGGGGCAAACCGGTGCTAAATTTTTCGAAGAATGTATGCATGAATAACCTAAAAAATAAATAGAATGGGGCAAAACCGTGCTAAATTTTTCGAAGAATGTATGCATGAAGATTGCATTCCGCACATAATATAGTGAAGTTTAGTCAACTTTGAAATTCGCAACCAATTGCCAAAACCAGCTTAATTCTACAGACTCTGAAAGAATTAGACACAAAAAAAAAAACGTCGCCAGCTTTGACAATCGTGTACGATTGTCAAACCCAGCTTTTATACAGACAAGAATTAAAAATAAAAAAAACGTCGCCAGCTTGGACAATCGTATACGATTGTCAAACCCCTGGAGCTTTTCTATACAGACTCAAGAATTCTAAGACTTAAAAAAACGTCGCCAGCTTTGACAATCGTATACGATTGTCAAACCCAGCTTTTCTACAGACTTAAGAATTAGACTTAAAAAAACGTCGCCAGCTTTGACAATCGTATACGATTGTCAAACCCCTGGAGCTTTTCTATACAGACTCAAGAATTCTAAAAATTAAAAAAACGTCGCCAGCTTTGACAATCGTATACGATTGTCAAACCCAGCTTTTCTACAGACTCAAGAATTAGACTTATAAAAACGTCGCCAGCTTTGACAATCGTATACGATTGTCAAAGCTTCGGAGTCCGAGCCTGCCGTAGTCGCAAGCTTTGACAATCATATACGATTGTCAAAGCTTCGGAGTCCGAGCCTGCCGTAGTCGCAAGCTTTGACAATCGTATACGATTGTCAAAGCTGAGTCCGAGCCTGCCGTAGTCGCAAGCTTTGACAATCGTATACGATTGTCACAGCTGAGTCCGAGCCTGCCGTCGTAGTCGCAAGCTTTGACAATCGTATACGATTGTTAAAGCTGAGTCCGAGCCTGCCGTAGTCGCAAGCTTTGACAATCGTATACGATTGTCAAAGCTGAGTCCGAGCCTGCCGTAGTCGCAAGCTTTGACCGGTCCCCTGACTCACGCGTGACAATCGTATACGATTGTGAAGCTTGGGCGCTACTAGGTCCGGCCCCCTGACTCACGCGTGACAATCGTATACGATTGTGAAGCTTGGGCGCTAGGTCCGGCCCCCTTTCGTAGTCGCAAGCTTTGACAATCGTATACGATTGTCAAAAGCTAGTCCGAGCCTGACGTCGTGGTCAGTTTTGACAATCGTGCACGCCTGGCGTAGTCGCTGCCTCAGTGTTTATTCGCACGAGATATCGCAGGATTCGCAGGAAAATCGATGTTACGCCAAAACTTGTCAGACCAGTTCAGAAGTCAATTTATAGCCTCTACCGGGCTTTGATGCGCATTCACTCCGACATTGATGCAGTTGTCGTGGAGTTTCCTTGCAATAGCTAGCAAGTACGAAGCAGACTACTGTGACGGATTATAATTTCTATTTTACTTATAACAATAAGACGAGTTTTTTTTTGAAAAATCTCGCCCACCTCCTCTACGAGCCCCCCTACCGACTTGGACTCGAGTTTGGAAATGAAGTCGGGGTCCGGGGGGAGGACTACCAGCTTGTATCTGCAGCTTGTATTATAATAGAGGTTTTTTTTTTTGAAAAATCTTGCCCTCACTCCTGGTCCCGAAAAAGTGGGTAAGTGGGGAGGGGGGGGGATACCGACTTGGGATTCCGAGTTTCCGCTTAGAGTGGGGAGGGGGATTCCATTTTTAAAATTTTGCTAATTTTCTAGTTTTTTTCTTTTGCTAATTTTGCTCTACGTTAGATTTCAGATATCAGTTTTTGGAATGCTTGATTTCAGATTCTTTACATCTGTTATTTTGCTCTACGTTAGATTTCAAAACTGGTTCGGGCCTATGTTCGGATAAACGTGACCTCCCCCGACGTAATTTACGCGTAAACACGTGTTTCCAAGGTTTTGAGATTTACGCGTAATGCGTAATGCATTATGTAGAAATAGCATTACCGTACAACCGGGACATAATCGTACAATAAACCCTATAATGTCGACATTTCTTATTACTTATCTACGGTAGTTATGTGCCGTAACTTACACACAAGACACAACTTAGGCCCCCTACGTGCCTCGACATAGAACATACGGAAGAACACAAATTCTCGAGTGCAATAGGATACACGCAATAGGATACACGATCTCGGCGCTAAGTTCGGCTCTCTCTCACGTGTGACAATCGTATACGATTGTCAAGCTTCGACCGTACGGTTAATCATATTCGAATGTGGATGAGGGTGATAATACATGCAATGGTATACAAAATGTTTTGAGTAAGGTATATGAAAATGCATACACTGTAAAATATATAACATGCCATAACAGATTTACGTTTGTATTCTAGCTAAGCAACTAGAGATCGAAGTTGTCCGGAATTCCAGGATAGTAAGACAGTATTTTGCGAACTTCTGAGGATAGCAGAGATGGCTCGTGAAGGTATCCCACACTCGTAATGATCGGAATTTGGAATATCTCGGAGTACAGCCAAAGGAAATGCTTGCAGGGAGCAGGTCGGGTCCTCGCCATTTCTCGAAAACACGGACACGAACAACGGTATTCTCGTCCAAACTCCAAGAGGTATTCACGGCCATCGGAATCAGGGTGACAAACTCGGAAGTTATACACGGTTGCACCACCAGGAACACATTTCCGGATTTGAGTCAGTGCAAGGTTATCGGTCTTAACCATGCTGTGGAGCGCGGTATAGAAATACGCTATCTTCTTCGTCAGGAAACCCTTGCCACTCGCTTTCACCTTAACACCGTTGCGAAGTCTCTCCTCCACGTCCATCTCCGAATTCTCCGATCTCACCAGATGTCCTCGAGCCTCTTCTGGGGTCACATCTTCGTGGGCAACGCAAACACCAAGTGAACAGAGACGAGTCTCCTCACTTTCCAGGATCTTTGTGTCTGGTGCAACAAGAAGTTTGGGTACACGGTTCGCCCCCCCCTCGGGCAGTCCAGGCATCGAAACGTGACAACAATACCATGGGTTTTGAACACATTTCCACGAGCAGAATATAATCATCCGGATCGGGGGAGTGGTCCTCACTTCGCGAACTTGACCCTTTTGAAGAGTTAAGTTTTTTGCTGGAAAATAATAGGTCAAGCTTCCGGTGTACCCAATAGTCAGCTGCCCTTTCGCGATTGGGATGTCGTGACGAGAACCATTAGACTTCCGTCCATAGCATTTACCGTTAGTGCCTGCCCGCATGATGTGAAGCAGGGAAGGTTGGAAGTCCCCACCAGCTTCCGGGTAAACGCGAACTAAAACACGCTCCGGACGTGCCGCCGAGGTAGGTCTTGCCGCCGAGGTAGGTCTTGCCGCCGAGGTAGGTCTTGCCGCCGAGGTAGGTGGTGCCGCCGAGGTAGGTCTTGCCGCAGAGGCAGGTGGCACCGCCGAGGCAGTGCGCGTCTTCTTGGAGGCGACGCCTTCCGATGGAAGTTCCGCAGGGCGTTTGCGCGAAACCCCCCCCCATGGTTTACCTTATCTGGACGGTGGGTGTCCGTTGCAGGGATGCCTCTCTGTGGAAGCCATCCTGTCGCGCCAGCACGAACTATTTGCATTAATTCGTGACCATTTGCAAACTCTGCCTGAGTAAGGACGCCTTTAACCCACTTATCCTCCAATGAACGAATACGACCTTGCACGCACAACAAGTGCTTTGTTGAGTTCTGCCGGTTCATCGCCAGGCAAATTTGGCGAATCTGCATAAGGCTATCGAATTCCACGGACTCCAACAAGGTGGAGTAGTATGCCCCCCACGATCTCCACTTCGCGTGCATGCTTTCCGCAAGGCATACAAGCGGTCGTTGGATTTCGGCGGTCATGTCTTCGCTTTGATCCTTGAATTGCGTCAGAATGTGCTGCGCGTGCCGTATTTGGAAAACGAAGTACGCATTCAATTTTGGCTGATTCGACCTGTCGCACTTCTCAGCATACCAAGCGAAGATGGTAGTTTCACAGGACACCTTGGCCTCGGGAGTAGAGTGAATCCATCGCCGTAAGAGGTCTTTGTGCCCGGCATGGAGATCTGATGGAATAAGAGATTCGATCTTATGTAAGTTCTGCCCCCAATGGAACGTGCACTCCAGATTGTTACGGTCATCTTGGTCTGGCCAAACTTTCTTGATTGCTGCCCAGTTAGCACCTGTGCCCCAAATATTAATCAGTTCTTGAAAACCAAGTATATCATGCGTAGGTTTACACGGTGCTGACAATCGTGTACGATTGTCAGAACGTTATAATGTGCAAACTCCCACTTTGAAAACTATGATTATTGACTTGCCCAGTATTTCATGCGTAGGTTACACGGTGCTGACAATCGTACACGATTGTCAGCTGCTGACAATCGTATACGATTGTCAACGGTTCCCATAATCGTATACGATTGTCAGAACCGTGTAACTTACAAACTCTCCCATTGAAAATTATGATCTTTAACTTACCTGCTGCATCTCCCATGAAGCCATAGAATAATACTTCCTCACGCGGATGTTCGGCTGCTACCGTCTTCTTCACCAATGTACAAAACAGTACCTGTGTTTCGGTACAGTCTTTGGGTACGTTCATGGTGGCAATAGTGAGCAGGGCGTTGGCCTCTATGGAGAACACGTGCGCCCCCATCGTCACCCAATCCCCAGAAACCTTGCGATGTACGAAATCCAAGTGGACGTACGCTGAGCGGAGGTAGTGGTCGCTACTTTTCGGGTGCATGCGACGCACGAGATCGACACCTCCATCCACTCCGACACTGGACATGACGAACGTGTGAGCAAAACTATCTATGTTCCCCTCGTCCGCGAAAGATTGCAGTAGGCCCTTGCCGTGCTGAGCAGCCCATTGGGAAACGGCTTTCATGCCCTCATCCTGTCGACGACCTCGCACGAAATTATGGTCCACTGCCGTATCAATGACGTTCATTTTCCTCGCGATGCCTGGTAGCTGGCTGGGGTGAAAAGAAGAGTCTTTTGGAAAAACGGTTTCCGTGAGTAGAGTCCGTTTTACCTGGCACACGTTTCGCACTCCACCGGTATTTAGAACCTCCTCAGCCCTAGTCTTAGCTGCCTGTAGCTCGCCCACGCTGGGGCTGTCGGTGGACAGCACGGAATGGTTGTGTCCAATGGGGCTAGTAGACAGGACGAGGATGTTCCAATCGGAGTCTTCTTCGGTGGTTACTTTAAACGGGCAATTCCCAGAATGCGTAGGTGCAGCGTTGCAATGGGCGCAAGCCAGATTGCGATTTTTAAAGGTACCGGTGAATTGGGAACGGTTACGGTCACCCGTTCGACAAAATACGACACACGCATCGTTGTCACAGGATAAAGCCCCACCACATCGCGTAGTTCTAACGAGTCGGCCTTTGATACGTCGTTTGTCCCCAGAACGCATCCAGGTCTGTGGACAGGGAAGATATCTTCCTGGGATTGGCCGGCCCGGGGCCGTGTCACGGAGGCCCGGGCCGAAGTCGGGCCGAAGGAAAAGTTGCGGATGGGCCGAGTCGCATTGAGGGGAAAATCGATAAATTTCCAAAATTTTATCGATTTTTGACAAATTGTCATACTTAAAATTAAAATTTTGCGCCTGCGGCGGGCAATTTTGGGTTCGGGCCGAAACGGGCCGAAATGTGGCCGAAGTAAATTCCCAATGCGGGCCGAGTCACCTCCGCGGGAGATATCTACCATGTCTGTGGATCGTATTTTAAGAAATCCTTCCACGGAGAGAAAACTCCAGCCCGTGGCTTGTAAACTAACCCCGGAAGTAGAGGCACAGGCAGTTCGTCCACAAGCTCTTCAGACTGAACAACCGCTACGTCTTGGGACAAATCAACATCCTGAGAAAAATCTATCGGAATAGCTGGTCCGGTATAGGATGTATAGTCCGATTTGACTTTGTGCTTGAGCTTTGGTTCTTGTCCCGCGCTGTAGGATTTCATAGATTCATTCGAGTCTTTTGGAGGTGGAGGCGATTCGGTTAAGTCACAAACTAAAATTTCGCGCTTTACCTCAGGGCGAGGCGGAGAAGCTGATGCTTGGGAAGATTCGTGCGTGGCTGTTTCGGCATTTACACAACGGGTTTTCACATCGCTAGATCCGGGGGTTGTACTGACACCACCGATCACAAGTACGACAGCTCCGTCAGGGAACACGGTGCCGAGCTCGGCAGGTTGCACGTCTTCTGTGCTGCGCATGTGAAGAAGCAGCGGGGTATCGGTAAGGGTTGGAAACAAGGCCTGTAGTAACTGAAGAGAGATTGGCACCGCATGCGGGACATCCAAAGCATGGTTACGGTATCGCAGGGAAGTCGGCATTGGATTCCTATGAGAATGTGACCATGAGAATGTACCATGAGAAATGAATTATTTTATGAAAAGAACACTCTATATAGACATGGGTTTAGTGTAAATATTTATATTATGACACCCAGACTCACGTGTGACAATCGTATACGATTGTCAAGCTGGAGCACTAGGTCCGACACCCAGACTCACGTGTGACAATCGTATACGATTGTCAAGCTCGGTCGTTGGGTTCGTCTCTCTGACGCACGTTTGAAACTCACATGCGACTGGGTTATACCCCCTGAGTCCCTGATTAGGGGGGGAAGGGGCAGTCGGTGTATATTCCTTAAGTATGAAGAAAGAATTTAAATTTTCTTAAGTATGTGAAAACGCAGGCGTCGACGCGGACCGACGCGTTACACTCCTTAAGTATGGGCTTAAGTATGGGAGCCCTATTTTGCGAAATCTTAGAATGTTTAAAATGTTTGGTCCGGTCCGTCCAGTCCGTCCAAACTGGACGGACTGGACGGACTGGACGGACTGACTGGACCAAAACTAACTCTCCCGGGTATCATCCGCATGTCTTCATGAGAATGAAGGTACATATCAAAATCGGTTACTCCTGATAGGTAATGCAGTTGTTCTTCACAATTGGCACGTATGTATCTCTTGCCCATTGAAAGTGATTGTGGTTGACAGGAAGATGCCGATTCCGGTTCCCTTGACGATGCCGATGCCGATGGAAACTTGCCGGACCCGGAAGCCGTTCAAGAAGAGCTCGACGAATTACTCGACCATGTCGACCCGGAACTTGCTAGAAAGGTGACGGAAGAAATCGAAGGAAAATTAAAGTCGTTGGAGAACTTGGCTGATATGGAGGTAACGTTCGCTGTTTGAATATTTTGCTCAGAATTGAAAATTGTATATAGTGTGATGTCTTTTGTACCCGGAACACGCCCGGAAGTTACATAGGACGTCTTCCGTGCGTCTTCCTGACGCCTTCCGTTTTATCCTTCGATGACAGACCGCAGCGACGAGCTCCGAGGATACCCTACTCGACTTATTGGAGTGGAATCTGGATGGCAATATGACTCAAGAATCCTTTGGGCAACTGCTGCACATTTTGAAAACTAATCACCCGGACGTGTTTTCTAAGTTGCCCGACTCCTTCAAACAAAGCATTGCTCGGTTTAAGGTCATTGATATCCCACTCCTAGTGGTGGACCTTTGCCCGCATGGGTGCGTGATGTTCGAAAAACAATTCGCGGACTTTGACTTCTGTCCAAGGTGCGGGGCATGCCGTTGGGAGGGAGGTAAGGATCGGTGCGGTGCGGGGAATGCCGAGGGTGCGGACGACACCCGGAATGCCGAAGCCACCCCGAGTGCAAAGCGGGGGAAGGCGAAGTGCCAATTCTATCATTGGCATTTAAAGGATTTACTTCAAGCAATTTACAGCCATCCCGACGTTGCTGGGCTCATGCGTTCGCACGCCACACGGGAAAAGTCTGAGGAAGGCATTCTGGAAGACATTCCCGGTGAGTAACACATTGCTTGATAGAGCATATCCTGAATTGCCCCGAAGAGGTACAGAAGATGCGCAGAATGTCTTCCGTGCACCTTCCGTATAACTTCCCGATTCCTACTACTTGAATGAATTTAAGTTGTATTTATGTATCTTGCAGATGGATCTGAGTGGAAGGCGAAGCAAGCTGCATATCCTGACTTCTTCAAGGACCCTCGCAACGTCATCCTCATGCTTTGCGCCGATGGGGCCACCGTTTGGAAGGACAAGTCGGGGGTTTTCCCTATCTACTTTCAAGTGTTGAACTTGCCACCGGAAATCCGCAAGAAGTTTGTGAACCTTGAGTTGTGGGGAATGGTGGCGGGGAAGCCGAAGAACACCACCATCCTCTACGAGAAGTTGGTAGACGAGCTTTTGGAACTTTGGGAAGTCGGGTTTCCATGTTGGGACTCCTTCACGGACGACGTGTTCCAATGCCGGGCGATGCTTCTTGCCGCCGTGTTTGACTATGTAGGGCTCGTCGATGCTATGAACATTATGGGCGTGGGCAGCTTCTGTGCGTGTGCAAAATGTTTGATCCGGGGGAAGGGGAAATGCCCGCATCTAAATAAGATGTTGTACAAGTTTTGCGAGCAAGATCCGCCAGGTCCGTTTTCCCCAAAGACATGCCGAATGTATTCACAACATCTTCCGGGTGTCATCTGAGCGTCTTCCTGTTATTGTACGCAGGGCCCGCCGTACCAAAGACCGACGAGTTCATTCGACGCGCGGGCCAACGACACGTCTTGCTTAGCACGTGTAAGAATGCGGCCAATCTTCAGGAAGTGTTGGAGGAGGAAATCGGCGAAACCGGTGTGAAGTTCCCATCGGCACTATCTCGTTTGCCGTATTTCGATCTTTCCAAGAATGTCATCCTTGACGGCATGCATCAACTCCGAAACCTTGGGCTATATGTCCATGAGGCACTCATGGGGTTCGACTTTACGCCGGGTGTAAGAGAGCACGCTCGCGCGAACGATATGCATCCCACGTGGTGGAAGACGACAAGGGACGACAAAGGTGATGCAGTCAAAACCCGACCACTAGCTAGGAAGGTGCCCGGAAGGTGCCCTAAGTATCATCTACGTGTCTTCCAGATGTCTTCCTGTTACCACTAACTTTCGCGCCCGGGAAAATGACAGGTGTGGAACGATATTCAATGGCAATTGGTCCGTTTCAAATCCCGATGCGGGCAAAAGGGTCGAAATCTTTGAGGTCGCTAGAAACCGCCTTGAAGTTCATGACGGAGCTCTCGTTGGGAAGGTCATAGGGGCAAGGCCATAAGAAGATGTTGCGTCCGAACGGCACGAACACCGGACCGAAGACGCTCAAGTGTCACGAGGCGTTGAAAATGCTACAAGCGGGCATCATGAGCGTGCTGGCGTCTTGGGATAGAGACGAGGGCTACTCGAAAAACATGCTTGAAGACTTGATCGGGCAGTTGACGGTCATAACGAGAGAGCTCACTTCGGAGCTTGTAGACTGTAAGGTACGGAAGACATATGGAAGACATCCCGAATACGTTCTGAGTACATTCCACACGTCTTCCTTAATTGCCTTTTATTTGGTGATTTTGCAGGATGTTTCTAAGCTTCAAAATCTGGTGGATGAGTTCTTCAAGTCACTCGAGCGCGATGGCTCACCTGACTGGCTGGTCATCAACACGCATTTGCTTTCCCACTTCCCCGACCAACTCCTCATGTATGGTCCAATACGGGGGACATGGATGTACGTGTTCGAATCATTCAACGGGAAGATTCGAAGGTGGGTGAAGAACAATGCATATCCGGTTCAGAGTGTTATGCAAGGCTTCGGGCGGTACCGGATGGTACATGTGGTGCGAGGGTTAATCTTGGTACTTCGTCGCCGGCGGGAGGCAACCACCAATCCCACCCGGCCACCCGTGCTCCGGTTCTTGACCACCGCACCGTTGAGGGCGCCGAACACCGTGGTTTTGGGAACACAAGGCAAGCGCCATGTACTCTCCTGCGCTGAAACGAAAGCGCTGGAGCTGTGGATGCATGGCAACGTGCCCCAATACCGCAAGTTGAAGGCAAAATTCGACGACTACGTCACCTACTGCGAGAGGTAAGTAAGAAATGAAACCCATAAGGTGCCTGGAAGACGTTTCATATATCAAGGTATGTCTTACGCAAGGTCGACTTTACACAAAACTTCCGAAAATATTTTTATTCGGTAAACATGTCGCTCAAAGCAATCTAAACATATTGCGTACTCCAGGTATGCAATTGACCCAGACATTGAAAAGGTATGGTCGATACCGCTCAGTTATCTCCCATACTTAACCATACATAAGCGGAAACTTAAATCGCTTATATCTCACGATCTAGAAAATCAGAAGTTTTGTGTAAAGTCGACCTCGCGTAAGACATACCTTGATATCTTCTAGGCATCTTCCACACGTCTTTGGTAAATACATGTCCTGACATTGTGCACGTATACATTCGCAGGGAAAACCATATGGTTCGGAGACGTATTGGCGCACATGCCGGAGGGTCTCGCCTGATGGATGTGCCGCTGCATATGCACGGTAGCGACCCCAAGGTCTGGCTGGGGAGACCATTCACGGAGAATGAAGCGGCACTCGTCGAAGGGCCTCCTCGCGTGTGTCAATCTTTCGGCTCGGTCGTGGTTCGAGGAGTTTGCTATCGCACGGCAGCTCAGGACAAGACGAAGAAAACTTGTCAACGTTACTTCCGAGCCTTTTCTCTGGAGAAAACATCAAAGGCGAGGAAATCGAGACTGACCGGTGCGTCCGTGCATTACGTTTTGGTGAATGTGCGCAGAATATGTACCGAATGTCTTCTGTGTGTCTTCCCCACGTCTTCGGGGATTCTTACTATAGAGTATAATTGTGGCTCCAACTCGCAGGTACGCCATGGTAGATAGCATCTACAAGGTCGACTTGGCCGCGAAGAGTACATTCTTGTGAAGGGAAAGTGGTTCCCTGAATTCAACCAAGCGACGACAAAACGGTTTGCCAAGCTAAACTCGAAGTACGGGCCGGACAATACCGCAAAGGTGGTGTACACATACGACCCGGATGATCCCGAGACACCTTGGGACACTACTGATCCATTCATCCTGGCGGCTCAAATTGAGCACCAAGTTGTAATCAAGAAACATCCTGTGATGAAGACGGCGGTGGTATTTGATTTAAAGGCTGACTTTTTCGAGTGCATCGACGATGATGGTTCACGACCGAAAGGTGCAAGACGCAAGAGGCGATCATGATAATACGCCGGGCATCGTACTTAGTGGTCTGTATGTTGAATAGATGCAATCGTACATGTATGTGTAGATAGACCTATCAATTAACTTAGCCGTATATTATTATGTATCATAGCAACAGAGCATGATGACAACCCTGAAGTTGTTAGGAACGATACCTGGAATGTCTTCCGCATGTCTTCCGTGCGCCTTCTGAATGTCTTCTGTGATTAGCTGATTACGCGACTAGTGTACGTGTGGTATGAAGTAGCTATGTGGCCAAATTGCATAATCATCACATATGTGTCGATGACACATGTCAGAATGTATTCTGGCCCAGAAGACATTCGGAACATCTTCCGGGTATCTTCCGGGAAGACTGCCCTTTGCATGTCTTCCGGGAAGATGTCTTCCGAAATCCGGAAGACATTCCGCACATCTTCGGCACGTCTTCCCCGAAGAGTGTCTTCTGGTTTCCAGAAGACGTTCCCATCAGAAGACGTCTTCTGGAAACCAGAAGACATCATTTCTACGAAGACGTCTATAAGACGTTCAGAAGACGTCTTCTAGACGTCTTCTGATTTTCCCAGAATGTAGGGTGCCACGATCCAGCCCCTGCCACGATCCATTACGCACGATCCATTTGCCACGATCCGACCCCTGCCCCGATCGACCCACACTTTGATCAGCCCACACCACGATCGATATTGCCACGATCCATTTTGCGATCCAGCCCGCCCCGATCCAGCCCTGCGATCCATTGCCCGATCCATTTTTGCCACGATCCATTTTGCCACGATCGATTACGCCCCGATCCGATTGCCCGATCCGACCCGCCCCGATCCATTTTGCCCGATCCAGCCCCTGCGATGGATAATGACCTTGGTTTCGAGACGGCTTACCGGTAGGAGAAGGGTACGTTTTTCCGCCTCGCTCGTTGCACACATACACGCCCCGGCTGTTCATGGTAAGGTCCTCAACAATGGGGTAGGCGGTCACCATAACCAGGCGGCACGTTGTGATGATATGAAGTTCAATATGATAGCCAGCAGGAGGCCAACCATGAGTGATATGGTGATGGAGGGTGAGCGGCATGGGACCCGATGATAAACGAAAACCGCACTTCAAAAAGCCACAAGCATCCCACTGGCGACAATATGTCCCCAGCAAGCCCCCGGTTGATATGAAGTGCAGAAACGCTTGCAAACCGCGGCCACGTTGCGCGACCGGCCCGTTGGCGATCAGCGCACGAGCTACAGTTGGTTTAGCACAAATGCACCTGTCGTGGAATTGCACCGATGCCGGCGTTTACCTTAGCGTAGGGTGCGACAAACGCCGCGCCCCGTGCTCCACCGGGAGCCTGAACAACTCCCGCTTCAGTTTATTCACACTTAAAATAAAACAACATTATGTTCCCAGAATCTGCACGTACCGCGTTATTATTACCAGTTCGCGGTTGCTTTCCAACATTCACCAAGTCTGCGCGCACGTCCTCCATCTGATATGAACACCACCTTCACCCTTGGCTTTGCAGTCTATAAATTAAGCAGATACCTACCAACCATTGTGTGGATGAAAATAAAACAGCAACTGTGCTTCTTCTAGCTAGTTCTCGGCGGAACGCTTCATGAAGATCAAGTAGTAAGTCTCCACGGTGCCGTACTCAAAAGCGTCGGCCGCGGGTTTTCCTGGACGTGCGCCACAGTCGATATGTCATCAACAGTGCAAACTGCGAAACATTGCATCCCGTGCTTACCATGCCCGATTCGAATGGGTTTTTCTCGGTATCCGACAACACGAGGATCTCCCCCACACCTTCCACATGGAGGGAGTCCGCACCTCCGGGTTGACACCCCACAAACTCAATGACGGCAACCGGAGGGAAATCACCGGTCTCCCACTCTTCGCGCGACCACATGGGGTACGACACACCGCACACAATAACGTTTCCATGTCTCTCACCCTGCATGCGCCAATTGTGTATAATCCGGAATATCGTGCGCACTGTGGTCACACAGCACAAGGGCCAGGAACAACGCTTGCCGACATGGGAGGACCCCCTCGCGAGAACACACGGTGCCCACACGCTGTCCCAACATAAGCCGCACGGCGTTATCAGTTGCGCTAAGCGGGACGTTCAACATGTACTGTCACTCCGTGACAACTGGGCGGACGATCCCTGCATGTGCATCAACCCGACGGGCTACGTTTTGTCCCACTCGATGTTGGGTTGTACAACCACGTGTGTCCGTGAAACAGGAGTTTCATGAGGTTGTCCCAGGGGGGGGGAGCAGATACAGCAGGAAGCGGGAATGGCGGGTGCATAGCGTACCTTGTGGCCAACCGCAGCCGCCGCGTCTTCAGAAGCGGGGGTGGCAGAGGCGCCCCCTTCAGTTGCGGCTGCTGGTGCTGCGGGAGCATCCTGAGTGGGACGCGACAATCGGAACGTGTAGTTAGAACCTGCTCATCCGGCGTGACCGACCGTGCTTGACCGTGCGTCCGCCAACCGTGCGTAACCTCATGATGGAGGGTGAGTGTCATGGGACCCGGTGAACACAAAAATAAAACACTTCAAACAACCATAAGCAACTCACTGGCGACAATATGTCCCCAGCAAGCCTCCGGTTGGTATGAGATGCACCCTTAAAAAAGAAAACAGGGACAAGAGGCTTGCAAACCGCCGCATCGTTGCGCGACCGGCCCGTTGGCGATCAGCGCACGAGCTACACGGTTGAGCGGCATGGGACCCGATGATAAAAAACCCCCACTTCAAACAACTATAAGCTGCCCACTGGCGACAATATGTCCCCAACAAGCCTCCGGTTGGTATGAGATGCACCCTTCAAAAAGAAAACAGGGACAAGAGGCTTGCAAACCGCCGCATCGTTGCGCGACCGGCCCGTTGGCGATCAGCGCACGAGCTACACGGTTGAGCGGCATGGGACCCGATGATAAAAACCCCCCACTTCAAACAACCATACGGCTGCCCACTGGCGACAGTATGTCCCCAGCAAGCCTCCGGTTGATATGAGATGCACCCTTAAAAAAGAAAACAGGGACAAGAGGCTTGCAAACCGCCGCATCGTGGCGCGACCGGCCCGTTGGCGGTCAGCGCACGAGCTACACGGTTGAGCGGCATGGGACCCGATGACAAAAACCCCCCACTTCAAACAACCATAAGCAACCCACTGGCGACAATATGTCCCCAGCAAGCTGCCGATTGAGATGAAGTGCACCCTTAAAAAGAAAGTTGAGTTTAATTAAGTAGAGTTAGTGTTGAAACCTATTACTAGCTTAAAACCTGTAAGAGTGTACTAAGGCGCTCTACTTTGATAGTGTGCTAACTTTGGTACAGTTGGTACTGTGTACTAACTCAGCTGTTAGTGTTGAATACTGTTCAAAGTTAGCTTAAGCAGGTTCTCGTCTTTATTTGTCTTGCCCATATGCTCACTTCATCTTCTTTCGGTTTATCTATGCCACAAGAAACAACCAAACCAAACCGGAAATTCAGTAGCCAATATTGTAGAGCGAAAAACTGAGTAACTTTCAAGAGGGACCATGATGGTTTGGCGCTCTACCTTTGAGCTAGTGCCACCAAATTTTGTACCCAAAATGTTAAGGGCTTACCCAAGAGCGACAAAGCAAATAAGGTTTCACAAGACTCTAGGTGGGCTAGTTTTCACAGCTTTTACTTGAAAGTGACTACTTTTTGGCAAGCGGATTGCTAAGTTCCTAGTAAGCACAAGACTACCAGGTCATCTAGTCAGCACTAAGATGGACAAGATGCAGTTAAACACTAGTGCCTTCTATGCCTCAAGTCCGGTCCTATCAAAGTAGGAAGCGCACCTCTATTGTGTGGCATCTCGGACTTTCACTGAGAACCTCCAAACCGATTGGTTTGGCGCTCTAAAAGTTGAGCTAATGCCACTAGAAACTATCAAACTGGAAAAAAACTGTAGCCTACATCGTAGGGTTGCGAAGCAAGATCCCATTTTCCCGATAAATCACTCAAAACATACGAATGAAGTCCCTACATGTGTCAGTTTTTCGCGACGAAAACGCAGGTCAAGTTAAAAAAGTCGTGCGATGAGTACCTTTCCCGCTAGCGAAGGGTCTGAAAAACCGTGTATCTTCAAGAGGAAGATGGGAAGATAGTGAAAGAGAGTCTATTGTGTGGCATCTCGGACTTTCACCGAGAACCTCCAAACCGATTGGTTTGGCGCTCTAAAAGTTGAGCTAATGCCACTAGAAACTATCAAACTGGAAAAAAACTGTAGCCTACATCGTAGGGTTGCGAAGCAAGATCCCATTTTCCCGATAAATCACTCAAAACATACGAATGAAGTCCCTACATGTGTCAGTTTTTCGCGACGAAAACGCAGGTCAAGTAAAAAAAGTCGTGCGATGAGTGCTTTTCCCGCTAGCGAAGGGTCTGAAAAACAGTGTATCTTCAAGAGGAAGATGGGATCGAAGATAGTGGAAGAGAGTCTATTGTGTGGCATCTCGGACTTTCACCGAGAACCTCCAAACCGATTGGTTTGGCGCTCTAAAAGTTGAGCTAATGCCACTAGAAACTATCAAACTGAAAGAAAACTGTAGCCTACATCGTAGGGTTGCGAAGCAAGATCCCATTTTCCCGATAAATCACTCAAAACATACGAATGAAGTCCCTACATGTGTCAGTTTTTCGCGACGAAAACGCAGGTCAAGTTAAAAAAGTCGTGCGATGAGTACTTTTCCCGCTAGCGAAGGGTCTGAAAAACCGTGTATCTTCAAGAGGAAGATGGTAAGATAGTGAAAGAGAGTCTATTGTGTGGCATCTCGGACTTTCACCGAGAACCTCCAAACCGATTGGTTTGGCGCTCTAAAAGTTGAGCTAATGCCACTAGAAACTATCAAACTGAAAGAAAACTGCAGCCTACATCGTAGGGTTGCGAAGCAAGATCCCACTTTCCCGATAAATCACTCAAAACATACGAATGAAGTCCCTACATGTGTCAGTTTTTCGCGACGAAAACGCAGGTCAAGTAAAAAAGGTCGTTTGGTGAACAGTTTTCCCGCTAGCCAAGGGTCTGCATATCTGTGAAACTCCCAAGAGCAGAAACCTTAAGTGCACACGCCAATAACAAGGGACATACGGAAAAGATTCATTAAAGAACACAACGGTGCATGCGACTACGAGGGTTGGTCCGTCGAATAAGTGGGCGTTGTCGAAGAAAGCTGAAAAGTGGTCGTGGTGGAAGTTTGAGGCGGGTGAAGGAAGTTTGAGGAAAACTACGTGACGGTCGGGTGAGGTTCTTTCAAATTCTCGTGACACAAGTCATCGCGAGGGTGTTGACTACATGTACGTGTACAGCAGGGGGAGATCCAGGCGGACATTTTCTTGTGTATAATTGCTTCCAGTCCCCCAACACCCAAATTATATTTTCTTCAGTCACCAGAGCATGGTTTTGGTCTAATATATAACTAATACCTTGTTCTAGTGCCAGGAGATCGACCCTCATCACGCACGGTGCGGTGGCTGCGCTGGGTATTAACACTTTTCAAATGCATCGGCGAAACAGGCGTGTGTTCTGGCTCCAATATAATTCCCAGCAGCGTGATTATACCGCGATTAACAGATGCAGCCTTCCGTTAACACTCCTGAACTGTCCCATTAACACTCCCTCGCCAACGGTTAACACTTTCTTCACACCTCATTAACACTTTTCCGCCTATAATATAGCCCATTATGAAATTTTTCGCGTATTAACACTTGATTAACACCCAGTTTCCACATTAACACTATTTAACACTGGATTAACATTTTTTAACACATCATTAACAGTTTTTAACACAAATCCTTCTTAGTGTGCAGGATGGCCATACGCGAGTCTGTGGAAACTAAGGCGGGAAAATCGATGTCGGCGTCAACTAGTATCGTGGTTCTGCTCGGTGGCGGGGTGATCAATCCAGACAACCGGCTCCGAGGAGTGGCCTCACCGTAGAGCGGCCTAACAAAGAAATGCGTCGCCCGTCGTACCCCCCTATTACATATAAAGGCTAGCCTGCAATCCCTGTAAGGCCCTGTACTCCTTGTAAGCTCCTGTAGATGACGGTAAACCCCTGTAACTTACAGTAGTCGACTGTATATCCCTGCAGTCACGGTAAGTGCCTGTACTCGTCTGTACTCGCATGTACTCGAAACGGAACATGCCAGTATATCCCGATACCTGCCCGTATATGCATGTATTGCCGATACGTGCCAGTAGGTTCCAGTAGGGGCCTGTATGTGCCGGTATGTGCCAGTAGGTACCTGTATTGCCCGGTAGATGCCAGTACTACCGGTAGGTGCCGGTAATTACCTGTATTTCCCTGTAAACGCCGGTAATTTCTAGTAGGTGCCTATAGGCACTGGTATTACCCTGTAAATGCCTATATTATCCTGTAGGCGCCAGTAGCAACCTGTACCCGCCTGTACGTACAAGTACTCCCGGTACCTCCTAGTAAATGCCGGTTTAATCCTGAAAGTCCCGGTAGATCCCTATCAATACCAGTAAGGGCATATAAATACCTATAGGCGCCTGTAGGCGCCGATAAATACCAGTAAATACCAGTAAATACCAGTAGGCGCCGGTAGCTAGCAGTAGGCACCAGTAGGCACCCGTAGGCACCTATAGGCACCGATAGGCACATGTAGGCACATGTAGGAACCTGTAGCTATAGGCACCGGTAGGTACCCCTCAAATACCAATATGCGCCTGTAGGTTCCGGTGAATACCGACAAATACCAACAAATACTAGTAGGTGCCCTCTTGTGGTGGGGTGGGGTGGGGTGGGGTGGGGTGGGGTGGGGTGGGTTGGGGGTGGGGGTGTGGGTGGGGTGAGATGAAATATTGTTGTATCTAAGATGAAATGAAATATTGCGGTGAGACGAAATATTGCGGTGAGATGATGTGTCGCGGTGTGATGATATATTGTGGTGAGACGAAATATTGCGGTGAGATGATATGTTGCGGTGAGATGAGATGTTGCGTTGAGATGATGTGTCGCGGTGAGATGAAATATTGCGGTGAGATGATGTGTCGCAGTGAGATGAAATATTGCGGTGTTTTAGGGTTTTAGGGTTTTATTTTAGGGTTTTAGGGTTCTCAGGTTTTAAAATAGGGTAAAAACCTTAAAACTCTTATTACCCTAAAAGCCCTTAAAATAGAGTTAAAACCCTAAAACCCTTATAAACCCTAAAACCCTAAAACCTAGATAAACCTTACAGCCTAAAACCCCACCTCGTTTTCCCACCACAGATGGAGGTGCAGCCACGCTCCACCTCCACGTCCACTGTCGCGGTTTCCTAGGTCGATTTGACTTGGATGAGCCTTTCGCTATGAGGATGATTCCAGCTACCTCTGTCCCTCGGTTGCCTGCTTGCATGATTACAGCGGATTCATGACTTTATCAGTACTCTCGGCGTAAATGTTTTATTATTATTAGTTAATATAGCCATATAGCTCCGTGCATAGTCGGCATGCACGCATGCTGGTTCCACAAAGTTACAACACTCTCGCGACATTGATATTACGGCCGGTGTCAATATGATAACAGCATATATTAAATTTGTCGGCGTCGTTATGTCGGATATTGCGATTAATGAAGGTCGATACCGGTAGGTACCGGTAGGCGCCAGTAGGTACTAGTGGTTTCCGGTAGGCACCAATAGGCACCGGTAGGTACCATTATGCACCGGTAGGTACAAGTAGGCACCGGTAGGTCCCGGTAAACACCAGTAAATACCAGTAGGCGCCTATAATTATGTACCAGTAGGCACCGGTAGGTAACGGTAGATACCAGTAGGTTCCCCTACGTTTTTATCATTCTGCAGCACACTGCTGCAGGCGTACCACACACGTACCACAAACGTACCACAAACGTACCACAAGAGGCAATGTGCTGCAGACACGCTGCAGTACATCCTGCAGCATGCTGATGCGGTGATTGATAATCACCACTGAAAAGGGCACATGCTAGCTTAATCACTCGGATGATATCCGAATCGTCCGCTATCACTTGGTATCATTTATGGAAGGGCCTGACCTTATGTTGGCAGGGTTTCACGGCATTTGGACGAGTATCGCGTAAGTTAGGATTTGGGGGTACCTGGAGCCGGAGCGGGAAATGTGCTGCAGAAATGGAATTGTGCTGCAAGGATTGCAGCACGCATGTAGAACGTGTGCAGCACTGTGTTGCAGACGTACCACAGGCATGCTGCAAGAGTAGATGTGCAGCACATGTGCAGCTATCGTGCAGCACGTTTGCACGCGGGTGACATCTGCAGCTATCCTGCAGCTATCCTGCAGCTATCCTGCAGCTATTTCGCAGCTATCCTGCAGCTGTCCTGCACTCGGGACATATGTGCAGCACATGTACAACACGTCAATCTGATCCATGCCTCCAGTCGAGGCATACGCACACCACATATGCCACAGTCCTGACGCATACTTTCAACCAGGGGAATATGTACACGAAACCTATACCAATCATGCAATTATTCGGACATTCAAACATCCACATTATTTACACTATATATGTAGCATATACAGAACATGCTAACAACATATCAAAGGTATGCTGCAATATATTTGCAAATCCTAGGAGTCACAGTGTTCCTTGCAGTGCCACGATCCAATGGGTACGTTTGTGAGCCCAGCACATCGCAAATGCAAAGCCTCCCGACAGCCTGCATGCTCACACATAAGGAGCTCACCATCGGACCCGCACTTTCCACAAGTGTCGAAGTGCCCGTCACTACCTATATATGGGCCTAAGAATGTCACCGTCCCGGGCCAGTTTTTTCATGTTCCGATCGCTAGTATCCAGCACCACCGCGGATTCCATCCAGGGGTGCTTGGCTATCAACACTCGCGCTTGGACCTGATTGGCTAAGAGGAAGGGCTCTCGGTTAGTTGTCCATGGTGTACTCGGACGTGTCCCATGGGTTGAAGGTGTAGAAGGCCCTTGAAGTCTTGTCCACCCCAAGGATGGAATTCCTATTCCTGAAGTTGGTGATCTGGGTCGGTGTGGGCAGCAACAGCCAGTCACATTTTAAAAAAGTGTAGGACACACCGCCAATGGTTATCTGCATGATGGATTTGATGACACCATACCTGCAATATGCATGCAGCATATCCTTAAAGCGCTGCAGACGTACCAAAGTTATGATGCAAACGTATCACAATAAAGTGGACGCGGGTAGATAGTTGTCGTGGTCGCACCTGGCAACCCACTCTGGACGTGCATTGCCCTCACGTGTCTCTGCTGGAAATAGAGCACGGATGAACGATAGCGATGCGCGTTTCCCCATATCCCCAATAGTAGTGCGAAAGACTTCACCTCCGATGGTCGCCTTGGTAAAAGCGCGACACTCGCGGATGGGGCCCATCATGAGCATCTGCACATAATCCGTGTATTGTCGACCAAGCCATCCTGTAGGGCCCACCCATGCACTGAAGCGGATCTCGGGCACAGGATCCCAAAATACACGGCGACCGGCTGCTGGCTTCGTGCGAGCCGAGTTCTCCCTGTGAATTCGCCGTATTGTCAGTATATGTTCAACACATTGCAGACATGCTGCAATATCGCTGCAATACCGTTGCAAGATAGTACAGCGTGTAAGCAAGCAATAGTATTCCAAGGTGTACGTACCTTTGACGGTAGATGCCATACTCTTCATGTTGTTGTACGAGTTTTTGGTATGTGGGAATACTCGCTCGCATCCAACGTTTGAGTTCAGTGATCTCGTCATCCGATAGCCATAGTTTCTTCCCGTCCTTACCGGGGGTGGTTACCACAATGCCGGGCTTCCGGGTCGTCAATGCCCGCGGAAGACGGCGACGGGTTCTTCGATTTCCCAGCATGCTGATGATGCCCCGCAACGAGCACAGCATCTTCAATCTCCGAATACCGTTCATGATGCTTGCTACGGGGTACGCATTATTGTTCTTCACCCACCTAGCTATCTTGCCGTTGAAGGACTCGAATGCATACATCCACCATTCGCGAACAGGTCCAAATCGTAGGAGCAGATCCGCCCAATGCCAGATTTTGTGGGTATTGACCACCAGCCAGTCAGGAGGGCCATTCTTCTCCAAATCAGTAAAGAAAAGGATAGTCTGCTCTTTCAGGTAGTCCATGTCCTGCACGTGTTCAGCACATGTGCACACATTTGAGACATGTTGCAGTAATGCTGCGGGCATGCTGTACATGTACATGTGCTTGCATCATGTCTACAGTATGCTGAGTACATGTTAAACACGTGCTACACACATAATCGCACCTGGACCTCTATGGAATGTGCGGTACATCCCCGAATCATAATCGTCAGCTTGTGCACGATGCTCGCCAGAGAATTTGGGACTTGACCATCATCTCGTGGCCAAGCTGACACCGACCGCGAACAACTTCGACTGGAACAACTTCAATGCATCATGTGCCTTGAGGTGTTTTGCATCCGTACCGGAACCATTGGGCCGTAACAAGCGCTTGTGTCCGACGCCCCAATCTTTGGCCGACATGCCGGTAACTGAGTGGTGTATGGAATGGCACTTACGCACAGTATGCGGTTTGCGGCGACCTCATCGTTCATGGCACTAAGCGACCCACTCGCCGTGGGACATCCCCACCACGAGTGATGAGCAGCGGCAGCCCACGTTTGGGCAGTCAGAGGCAGAGCATCAGCGAATCCTAGCGTCCCTTGTGTAGCACGATCTTTGATAAGTAATGTTTGTACTATATGCTTGCATTTATAATGTGAAAGCCCATATGATCGCAACCGACATGGTTAGCTTGTATATGGATATTCCTTTAAGTTGCACCGACCCGCGCACTCAAAATGGCCATTTCAGGCCCAAACTAGAGTTTTTGGCCCATTTTTGCACCCCGAAGTGTTTTTCAATGATATTTTCGCGACAAAGTGTTTAGAGAGGGCCCCCAAAAGGTCCCACGAACTTCAAACACGCGATTCAGATACCTAATCAAAATCCCCTAGCACCCACCCGCGCACTCAAAATGGCCATTTCAGGCCCAAAACCAGCGTTTTTCGTTGGCCCATTTTCGCACCCCGAAGTTTTTTTCAATGATATTTTTCGCGACAAAGTGTTTAGAGAGGGCCCCCAAAAGGTCCCACGAACTTCAAACACGCGATTCGGATACCTAATCAAAATCCTCTAGCACTCGCGCACTCAAACGAATGGCCTTTGCAGGCCCAAAACCAGCGTTTTTCGCCTCCGGCGATACGAGGTTTTTTTTGGATTTTTATATCTCACCAGGTCTTAGGATTGTCCTCCCAAGGTCCCGCAACTCCTCAAAGTTGTAAATGGAACATTATGCATGTGACCACTTTGTGACATCCGAGCTTTTTGCGACGGCTCGGAAACGTGTTGTTGGCAGCTATCTATATCAAGGTATGGCTTACGCGAGGTCGACTTTACACAAAACTTGTCGCAAACGCGTGCATATGATGGTACGAACATTCTCGGAATCGAGCAAGCTTAACACTCGCGGCTGGTCATAAGTTCGTCATTAACATTCACTGGTGCCGGTAACTGTTCAAGCAATTCTCAACACAGCACAAGATCGTAGAGCTACAAAATTTTTAAAATTCTGATATTCCGAGATCGAACGCTAAGCTCTTACATGCAAGCCCAGATTTCCAACATGAAAAAGTATAAAAACAGCAGTAAAATATATCCGTCAAAATTGATATTATAACCACAAAATACGAATTATTGTGTACAAAAGCTGTGAGCAGAACTGTCTTAGCACTCTAGCACTGGCACGCGAACAGCCACCTAGTACTTGCGAAGCAAAACAATAATGAGTCCACTAGCCTGACCTCCGGTCAGAGCTTACTTATATCTCAATGCTCTGTCACATTTCCCAAAACTGTAACGGGTTCTAGCCCTTAAATCTTCATCTGGCCAATGGAAAGTCATTATTCCATGCCAGCTCTAACAATGTTACCGTTTACCACATTCTGATTGACACGTCAGCGGCAAAGGAGTCACTGCCATCTTCATCTTATCATTCCCTGGTCATTCGATAGTGACCATATCTTTTCTGGCAAGTCTGCATCTCTCAGATGGTCATCTTCGCAAAGCCTGTCATGCTGTCACCACTGTCATGCGTGTCACCAGCTGAACAAACCCGGCGCGGTACCATGAGAAGCCGGCGTTTGTTACAGCTGTCGCAAACGCGTGCATATGATGGTACGAACATTCTCGGAATCGAGCAAGCTTAACACTCGCGGCTGGTCATAAGTTCGTCATTAACATTCACTGGTGCCGGTAACTGTTCAAGCAATTCTCAACACAGCACAAGATCGTAGAGCTACAAATTTTTTAAAATTCTGATATTCCGAGATCGAACGCTAAGCTCTTACATGCAAGCCCAGATTTCCAACATCCCCCATCTGTAGCTGCTGCGTGCAGTAGCACAGACTCAAATATGGGCTTGTTCAGCATACTGGGTCGTATCACCATCTGCCATGAACTTACCCAAGCTGAAAGTGAACATACCAATGCCTTCACCTTCTCCACCCTGTAACATCCTGGCTCTGACCAGCGGATTCTTGAACACCAAGACCCACATACACCTGCGGCCAATAGGTCCATGTTCCAGATGCCCAATCACATGCAAGCGTCCCGTCTGACTCAATCGTCTGAAGTACGCAGCCCTGCTCTCGGTCATGTCTGTCAAGTAGTAAGATGGAACGTGGACACATGCCACCACACGACTGGCCATCACTGCCAATGGAAACGCGATATCCAGCGCTGCAAACCAAGGCGAAGTCACCACTGCGTCACAGACACCATACTTCTCCTTCCATATGCGATAGTTACCTGGCTGAAGTGCGTCATGCGCCTCAGACCAACCCAACTGAGAGTTCCAGTCATTATTCATAAATCTCAACTGCGGCCATTGCTCCACCATTACCTCACTGATGACCCCAGTGCCTGCCCATGGGTCCCACACGCCATCGACGGACTTCCAGTCCACCTCTGTCGCCAAACGCCTCACCTCGGAGGGCACTGTGATGACCAGTTCAAGCCCCCACTGCAGTGCGCTAGCTTCTCTCACCTGAGCCTTAGTCATGTGTCTCAATTCTCCTCGTCTTTCAACTTCTTCTTCAGCCAACGCAGGCACAAGAGGTGCATCCCTCAGCTGCCTTGCCATGGCCTTCTGTTCCCGATATTTCTTGCTCAGCACCGTGCGATGCCCCTCATTCCAGTGCCCTGGCATGAAGATCTGCACGGCCTCAGAGAGCTTGTCCTGTCTTCCCCAATCAATCTGATCTGGCATGCCCAAGAACATGTCCTTCTCTTTCAATAACATCTCCCTTGATGAGATGGCATGCCATGGCTGAAATTTGTCCCCCTTCACCACACGACGGGGACCCACGTCTGCTGGCAGCAGGCGCATTTCCGCAGACAGCTTCTCGTTCAATTGCTGCTCCTTCATGCCCAGTCTGTCCTCTAGGACGCCAGAGCTCTCGTCTTTCTGGGTCTGCACCTCAGCGTTGGCAGCTTGCATCCCCGTGCCTGAGCACCTGGGACATAGCCACTCGCCTTCTGGTACTCCATTCAGTGCTGGGGTCAGACACCACAATTGGTACCCCCTGTTGCATGCGTCGCACAACAACATCTCTGCTTCCCCATCAGTCTTCCTGCACGCTTCACATGCTAGGTGCTTGCTGGGAACGGCTGCACTGCAGTCATACTGGTCCTTCACCTGTAGGTGACATGGCGCGATGCTCTGCACAGTGCTCTTCTCTCTTAACTTGGCGGCGTCCTCAAGCACCACCACACCATCTCGCTGTATCTTGACCAGCTTCAGAATGGCGGATTTGGTCGCGACTTCCATGCCGCTGCGAGGCTTCTGCCTGATGTAGACGAAATCGCCCACCTTAAACTGGTGTGGCCTAGGCTCATAGCCCCCACCCCTTCTCCCTTCATAATGTAATGTATCACGATGCTGTGCGACCTCCAGGCTGCAACCAGCGTGTACCATCAGTCGCCTCACCACCTGTGCTCTCCGGAGGAGGTCCTTGACTCTGGCATCCTTCTCATCTTCGACCTCAGCACCGAAATCTATGCTGGGTGCCTGCTTCAAATCGGGCGGCACTACTGCCTCTTGGGCAAACAACATGGTGAACGGCGCCACCCCCGTGGACTCCTGGCGTGCTGCATTATAACTCAGCACTAGTGGCCAGAGCTGCTCATCCCACTCATAATCGAGACCCTTCTCCAAGGCAAGCTTCTTGAAGCAAAACTTCATAGTGCGCACCACTCGCTCGGTCAGCCCATTGCCCTCTGGTGAGTCTGGCGAGGTGACTCGTCGGTCGATCAGGCAGTCTCTGCACAGCTGCTTGAACTCGCCCTCGAACTCCTTACCTCCATCCACCAAGCACTCTGCTGGCGCACCAAACACAGCCAGGACATGACTGCGAAATGCCGCTGCGATGGTCCTTGCCTCCTTGTCGGGAATGGGTACACAGACTATGAACCTGGTGTAGTGCTCGGTCATGATGAGCACTCGGTTGTTGCCAGTCTTGGTCTGCCTCCTTGAAGGCCATGCCAAATCCAGCGACCAGCGATACATGAACGACACGATCTCGAGGGGGGATAAACATGCCTCCTCTCTCGCATAATGAGTTTTCACACGCTGACAGGTCTCACACTGAGTGACCACAGCCTCCACGTCCTTCTTCAAATCGGCCCACCAATGGCGCTGCCACAAAAGATGCTGCGTACGCCTTATGCCCCAATGTCCAGTTCTGGAGTGGTATTCCTTAACCAACGCGAGACGGTCAGCAGGCTTAGGTATTCTCACCTCCTTGCCCGACAGCGTGACCATGTAGATCTCGTCCGTAGCCTCATCCCATCGATGTCGTGCTGCTCGTCTCCTCACACGACGAACTTCCTCTTCTGGCAACCTCACGCTGCCATTGGACTTCAACCATCTGAGGCACCATGCATCATCGTGTACATCTCGATGCTTGTCACGGTCTACCTGCTGCTCGGCCACGCTGGCCATCAAGTCCTCGAATCTCCCTACAAAATAAGGATTATTCCAAGGGCTTGGACCGTCGGCTTGGAACCCCATAGGACCCGGTAGGACAGGTATGTGTTTGAGAGGCGTTGGCGTTAACACTGGGAATTCCAAGGGCTTGGACAGCAAATGTCCAGGTCCAAGCCCCGTCCAAGCCGCGGTCCAAGGGCTTGGACCTGGACATTTGCTATCCAAGCCCTTGGAACCCCCTTGGAATTTACATAAAATTCCAATCGGTTTCCAAGCCGTTGGACCGTCGGTTTGGAATACCGTAGGACCCATTTGGACCGTCGGCTTGGAACCCCGTTGGACCCGCTTGGACCATCGGCTTGGATTCCCATAGGATTTTTTTAGATTGGCGATTCCAAGGGGGTTCCAAATGCTTGGACGGGGCTCGGACCTTGTTAAACGGGCATTCCAATGGGGTTCCAAAGGCTTGGACGGGGCTTAGACTCTGCCAAACGGTGATTCCGAGGAGGGTCCAAGGGCTTGGACGCTGCAAAAAAACAGGTTCCAAAGGGGTTCCAAAGACTTGGACGGGTCTTGGACTCCGTCAAAAGAAGTTTCCGAGGGGGTTCCAAGGGCTTGGATAGGGCTTGGACTCAGTTAAACAGAGATTCCAACGTGATTCCAAGGGCTTGGAAGCTGTTAAATTAAGGTTCCAAGCGAGTTCCGAGGGCTTGGACGGGGCTTAGAATCTGTTAAACGAGAATTGCATGGCCAGGTTCCATTGTTCCAAGGCTTTGGAACAATGTTTCCAAAAGCTTGGACGGACATGTTCCAAAGGCTTGGAACAATGGTTCCAAATACATTTATTTTGCTTCATACATTTCATTAATTTCAAACGCTTGGAACCGCATTTCCAACGATTTGGAACAACGTTTCCAAAAGGCTTAAACATATATGGCTCCAAAGGCTTAAACGGACATGGTTCCAAAGACTTGGGACCATGGCTCCAAATACATTTACAGTGAGAATATGCAGGTATGCAGGGTTAAGGGGTACCGCGCAGTTCCAAAATACACTTGCAATTGTTGCTACATTGTTTTCATGTTTCTTTGCACACATACATTATGATGTCGTGTGCATGCTGTACACAGAAAGTTTAAAGGTTGCGATGCTAAGTTGCAAATACGTCATCATCATTGGATAAATAACATTACTTGACAGAGTTACAAGTGCGTGGGATCTAGGTTCAGGCTAATAATGCTATCACAAGTCAGGGATTCTACCGAAAGCTGCAAGCTTTCGAAACTACTCTTAAAACTACTCTAATTAGTTTGAAACTTTTAAATTGAAATCTGTTCCGCTAATTGCAAGCACCGACGCACTTGAAACACGACCTGCGAACATGCCGTAAAACAGAACAAAATCAGCGTTCATCAGACGCCGAACCGCAAGTAAAATAATAAACTTCAGTCAACGAAACGCAAATCAGATCCAACGTTTAAACAGTCTTACCTGCGATAGAGCAATTCTCGACCCGGGCGGTACCAATCCCTGAAAAAGTAAAACACAAAGCTCAGTTCTACACGCATATGTGGAAAACATACCGGCGTGTTATGGCCGATTCTCGAGCATCGGTACTATTTTGGGCTGACGCTATTTTTAAAAGTGCAGGTTTGTGGGATTAATGATACGGTGTTGCTACTACGATGATGCTGAACTGTTTTCAAACAAAATGCTGAAAACAACTCTGCGCGCGCAACATGCAAGGCTGCTAGATAACGGCAGGTACGTTCAAGAACTGTCGTTGCGGCATTCTCAGTGTCACAGCGAATTGAGCCCGTACCGTTTGAATAACTCCGCCGCAGAGATCTTTCAGACTTCCTGGAATCGCGTTTACGTCCCGGACCCGAGCGTCACCGGAGAATTTCCTGCAGATCTCCACAAAGTAATCTTGCGAAAAATGAGAAGAAAGAAGACACGGCTAAGCTCATATAGATAATTACAGTACAAACCTGGACATACAATACTGCAAGTCTTCGACGGCGTTGAGGTGAAATATGAAGTTCCGTATTGTAAAGTGTCGGGTCTTCACTGTGTCCACAGTCCACAGTCACAGAGTACCGTTCGTCTAGCCATTTGAAAATCCATCGTCTTCAAAGGTCGCGATACTCGCGATTACTCGCGATTACTCGCGATTACTAACGATTACTCGCGATTACTCGCGATTACTCGCGATTACTCGCGATTACTCGCGATTACTCGCGATTACTCGCGATTACTCGCGATTATACTACGTACGGCGAAAGACTGAGCAGTCGATCCAACCATTCGTGCACGACGAATCCAATTTAATCTTCGATCTGAGCAGTCCATCGCTATACTGTATATTTCTGTTTTCTGGACTGTTGCTTTTTATTTTTGGAGCAAGTCCTTCTACAGAATTCGTCGCAGCTCTATTTTTAGAAATTTCCCGTAAGATGTGCATAATTGACGGTAGAAAACAATTTTTCTGCATTTTTCACGTCGCTGCATATCAAAAACATCGGGGCCAAACATATGTCCACTTTTCAAAAAAACAGAAAATTTTCCGAAATTTTGTTTTTTGGGCTTTTTACACAAAAAACAGCCAAGTGTTAAGCTTTGAAATAAGAGGCTTCACTTTGGAATTCCAGGGGCATGGAATTTCTCAAGTGGGAGCAAATGTCCCATTCCAATGGACTTCCAAGGGCTTGGATAAACCCCCAGAAGTGGACCTAGTCGATTTTTACCAAAAAAGTTCCATGCCATTGGTTTGAGTGGGCCAACCCGTTGGAATATTGGTCCTTAGGTGATTTTTGCAATCCTCAAAACGTTCTAAATAACTTTGTGCGATTCCAATGCTTCACTTTGGAATTCCAGAGGCATGGAATTTTTCAAGTGGGAGCAAATGTCCCATTCCAATGGACTTCCAAGCCTCTGGATTAATCCCCAGAAGTGGACCTAGTCGATTTTTAAGATGGCTTTTCCAAACCGATGGACACCGTAATCCCTGGCCTGTCCGGGCGCCCGGATTGTGCCTAAAAACGTAGAAACCCTGATGTAAAGGTGACAAACCGGACTTTTGCCGAATGTTGAAGGTATTTAATTCCGACCGCCCGGAACTACGTTCCCACGCGCCGGACCATGGGTCCGGGCGCCCGGAATGCATCTGAAAACCTTACAAGTCCGGTCAGACAACTCACACTTCTTACATGGATTCGCAGGAATAATGGCTAGGCAAAGGCGTGGACTAGCTCGAAACGAGAACGCGGAAGGCACTCCATGCCCATGCGATCAATGCAGACTCCGATTTTGCTACTCCAAAAAACAGATTAGGCGGCATTTGATCCTACATCCGCCCGTCGCACGCCTCTCCAATGACCGAGATCATGAAGAAAACGACTCTCTTGACGGTCCCGAAAGTGTGAATGATGACGGTGAGACGGATCCACCGTCAGAGACGGACGAAGAGGAAGAACACGGGGATGACACATATCTTCATGACCATGCCGAACGGATGCTCCGGAAGATCCGTGAAAACTTCTTCAGCCCGATTGAGTATGCATCGTCCGACTCGGTGAGTTCTAAATCCCGTCCAAGCCGTTGGAACCATTGTTTAACAATATCCAAGCCCCGTCCAAGCCTTTGGAACAACCTTGGATTCCCCCACGAAGAAGAGTCCAAGCATCGTCCAAGCCTTTGGAACACCTTTAGAGCCATCACTTAATGTATCGGTCACGTTAAATTGACCTGGAAAGTGATTTTCGAATTTTGGATTTGGTTTTTTTGCTCTACGTTAGATTTCGAAATTTCGATTTGGCTGATTTTGCTCTACGTTAGATTTTCAGATTTCAGTCTTCGGGATGCTGGATTTTCGAATTTTGGATTTGTTTTTTGCTCTACGTTAGATTTTCGAAATTTCGATTTGGCTGATTTTGCTCTACGTTAGATTTCAGATTTCAGTCTTCGGGATCCTGGATTTCGAATTTGGATTTGTTTTTTTGCTCTACGTTAGATTTCGTGGGTCAGCTTCGGAACACTGGGTTTCGGACTTTGGGATGCATATCTTAAATTGGAGTGCTTCGCAAATACAGGCAATTAATGCCAATTATCTTGCCTGCACGGACCACCTGGTGCCCGTCCGTCATAGAAGCCTCCCTTTAACATGGGGATGCTGGACGGTTAGAGTACTGACCACGACGGGTGGGTTACTCTACACGAGTAGCACACCGGAAGTGGCCAGGCTCGAAAATCGTCCATCCCTTTCCACAAGATTGGGGCCCGGTAGAGACCGGGGTGCGATTTTCGAGGAGCATTTCTCCTGAAAGGAAGAGTGCTCTGGTGTGGTTGTTGTCTCGAACAGGGACACGAGCCAGACTCAGCCCCACGAAAGGGATTGCTTTTCTTCGATGGTGCATGCCGCTTTAACGCGTCGCCGGATTTGAGGCAAGCCTCGTTCGGAGTAGCACTCTGCTCAGAACAAGGTCAACAGTGGACCCGGGACTACGGGCGCCTTGGATCCAATTTAACAGCTTCCAAGTCACTTCACTTAGTGTATCGGTCTCGTTGAGCACCACGTGCTGCCAAGTCAGAACCTACCAGTTGTAAATATACTGTAATATATAACACGCATTGTACAGATAATACTAACTTACCTGGAGTTCCAAAGGGGTTCCGAAGGCTTGGATGCGCCTTGGAATCCGTCAAACGCAAGTTCCGAAGCGGTTCCAAACCATTGGACTAAGCCTGGACACCATAAGATATCACTTCCATAATCGTTCCAAAGGCTTGGACGGTCTTGAACTGCACGTAGCAAGAATGATCGGTCCAGAGAATTATCAGTCTATATATCAAGCACTTGCTCATAGCGTTCCGCTCTCAGATCGGGAAGTTCCAAGGGCTTGGAATTTCGGAACACGCTCCCGTGTTGCCCAGAGACTGGGCCTATGGGGTTCCAAGGGCTTGGAATCTTTTGAAACCCGCGCTCGTGCTGCGCAGAGACCGGTCCTATGGGGTTCCAAGCCGTGGAGCCTCCGGGCTCGAGCTTCATTCCTCGTACTAACAAGGTCCAAGGGCTTGGAATCTTTTGAAACCCACGCCCGTGCTGCGCAGAGACCGATCCTATGGGGTTCCAAGCCGTTGAGCCTCCGGGTTTGAGCTTCATTCCTCGTACTAACAAGGTCCAAGGGCTTGGAATCTTTTGAAACCCTCGCACGTGCTGCGCTGAGACCGGTCCAATGGGGTTCCAAGCCGTTGAGCCTCCGGGTTCGAGCTTCATTACTCGTACTAGCAAGTTCCAAAGGCTTGGAATCTTTTGAAACCACGCCCGTGCTGCGCGGAGACCGGTCCAATGGGGTTCCAAGCCGTTGAACCTCCGATTTCAGACTGCCGACCTCAGACTGGAAAGTTCCAAAGGCTTGGAATTGTCCAAAATGAATTCCAAACCGTTGGAACCGCCTTGGACCGACGACTTCGGTCATACGCAATCCGAGGACATAGGTCCAACGGCTTGGAATCGACCAGGACCCATTGGACTAACAAATTTCGGTCCAGCCCCTTGGAACCCCGTAGGACCATCGGCTTGGAACCCCATAGGACTCCTAGGGAAAAACCCAAAGCTTCACCTTGCAATTCCTGGCGGTTTCCAAAGGCTTGGAATTTTACCAAATATTTTCAGGACGGTTCCGGGCGCCCGGAATGGTGCCGTCCAAGCCTTTGGAATAATCCCTATTTTGTAGGGTCTGGTGGTGCACGCCAACCTGGGGAGCCTCATCTCTGAATCTCTGGCAGGCGGACTCCAAGCAGGCACATCCACGCGCGCTGCTGGGGTTGCGCCCTCCTTCACGAAGTGGTTCTCATGCCTCTGACGATACTGCGCCATAGTGTAGAGCTGCCACTCCTTCTTCTTCTTCTTCTTCTTCTTGGTTCCAGCCTTCTGTCGCTGAGCCCCAATTCCTTCTGCACCTTTCTGCCCTTGCGAGCACATTACCTGCAGCTTCTCCTCCCAGTCACGGTGAGTCATAGTCTTCGCCACCTGCTGAGTATATGCATTCGAATTCTCAACCCATTCCGCCAGCAAAGCTTGCCTCTGCTGAAGGTCCGACCTCGCGTGGTCTGCCCAGTTGTTGTCTACAGCGATGGGCTGTCCTGGGGAATTCTCTGCCTCTGGGGACTCCTCGCTACGGGGGAGCCCCTTCCTGCTCGCTTCTGCGACCGCCATCAGCAGTTCCATTGCCCTGCGATCCATGGCCAGGCCCAGAATGCTTGCCAATTCTACGTCGTTCAGGCCATCGGCCATGCGTAGCTCACTTGCGCTGTAGCCCATGGCTCGCGCCTTCTCGTCGAGGTTCACTTCTCGAGATTCTTCCTCGGCGTCTTCATCGTCCTGGTTGCGCACCACGGTCCCCATCCTCGCTCTTCTGAACGCTCTTGACCCTTGCGTCGCCATGATGGTGGGAAGTGCCCTCAATGGTTCTCCCACCACGTTCACCACGTAGTGAGGCGAGCGGTCTGTCCTTATCACTGGCCTGGGATGCCAGCCCCTGCATAGGATTGACGATACGATTCGTCCTTCTGGTCTCACCACCTTGCTCATGACGGAGCGAAACTGGTGGCTCTGGAACAAGTTGCTCCAATACGCTCGCAATCGGTGTGCGTAAGCGCCTGCTTGTGCTGCATCAAAGGACACTGGTCGGCCAATGACGCTGGCAATGTACGGGAACACCTCGTCCCTGATCTTGGTTCCGGGTCTGTGTGACAACGGGGAAACGTTCTCCAGGATATAGCCTGGAGGCCTCTGCTGCTGCAGCTGCTGGAGTGTGGACAGAAGCCTAACCACTTCATAAAATAATTTGCTGTGCCTGCCATCCAGGCCTGTGAGTGTTCCAGCAGGAGAGAGATCCTGGCATGGGAACCCACATACCATGACCCACTGGCGTCCTTGAAGAGCTCCTGCTCGTATGAAGTCGGCACTGGTGGTGTCGTGCAGATCTTGGGGTAGAGCCCCAAACTCTATTGCACGGGGCGAAATGAGGTCAGGATATCGTCTTAGCAACGCCGTGCACCTGGCCCTGGCAACTGTCCGACTGCTCGGGGATATGTCCTGATACAGGTAGCGATCCACCTTCATCCCACTGCGGAGCAACATCTCTAGGCCAGCACAGAGGCCTCCACATGGCTCGTAGCACACCACACCTTCCTCCCGAGCTTGCGAGAAGAACTGCCTGCCCAGCACCCTGGTGTCCACCTTCTCAGGCTTTAAGATGCGCTCGCCTTCAAAGTACTCATTGCTGTACACAGCGGGGCTTCCCTCGCCGTGCGTGCCTCGCGTAGGCCTCACCAGGCTCAGCGCCTTCCAAGCTGCTCTGGCTAGCCTTCCAGAGTCGGTCACCAGCTCGGGTAAGTCAGTGTCAAACATGTCCCCATGATTGCACTCCAATTCCTCGCGGTAGTGCAAGTCGAATAAACGATGCACTGGTCCCGTGCCCAGCTGCTCCATGGCAGCCATCCTGCAGTAGTTGGCAACCTGCACCTCTGGCGTGGCCTCTTCCCCTGGAGAAGCATCTCCAGCCAACATAAAGCACAAGTGGTCACAGAAGTCCTTCGTGTGAACTTCCCCCACGCCTGCGTGAAACGCAGTCACCTTCTCCCTCTCATGCCTCGCTCCAGTCTCATCTGTCGTGGACGGCAGTGGGTAGCGAGACGGCACGTCAGCGTTGCTGTTCTTGGCTCCTGGACGATACTGCACCGTGAAGTCGAACTCCTGCAAACTGATTGCCCAGCGTAGGTGTTGCCCTTGGAGATCGGCCTTCTCCATCAGGGTGGTGAGCGGTGAGTGGTCGGTCACCAACGTGAAGTGAACCCCATGCAAGTACTGCCTCAGTGTGCGCACTGCCCATACCACTGCGAGCATCTCCCCCTTGAAGCTGGCGTACTGTCTCTCCGTTTTACTCAGGGATCGGCTGATTGCCATACAGATGTACTCCTTCCCATCATCGTCCTTCTGGCCCAGCACTGCGCCAATGCCATAGGTGCTCCAATCGGTGTACAATATAAGGGGTCTGTCATAATCGATAGGCCTCAGGCACCTCCCAGAACAGAGAGCATCCTTCAGGTCTTGAAGTGCTTGATCTTGCTCCTTCCCCCAGGCTCCCTTGATGTCAGTGACCTCCTTCTTGAGCAGGTCATTGAGAGGGCGGGCCATCTCAGAGTAGTTCGGCCCCCCTGGCTCACCCACCAGGCCCTTGTAGTAGTTCATCATGCCCAAGATCGAGCGGAGCCCAGTCTTGTCCTGGGGGCTTGGAAGCTCCTGGATGGCCTTACATTTAGCTTCTTGCGCGCCAATGGAGTTATGACCAATGCGGTAGCCCAGAAAGTCCACCGTGGCTGCACCAAAGGTACTCTTGCCTGCATGCAATCGGATGCCAGCGTCCCCCAAGGTGCGCAATACGTCCTCAACGTCCTTCAGATGCTGCTCAGGCGTGGAATCCGTGTAGACCACTACGTCGTCGACGTATGCCACCGTACAATGCTGCAAGTGACGTAACTCGTAGTCCATGATTCTCACGAACGCAGAAGTAGCTCCAGCTGCACCAAAAGGCATCGAGGTGTACTGGTACAGCTGATTCTTCCACCAAAACGCCGTCTTGCTCCTGTCCTCTTCCGTGGCCATGGGAATCTGGTGGAAGGCTTTGGTGGCATCCAGCGTGGTCTTGAACCTGGCCTTCGCCACTTTCTGATAGAGCTCCTCTGGTCGATGTGGCAGCGTATTGTCTTTGAGGGAGTGCCGGTTGACACCCCTGAGGTCCACGCAGAATCTCGTCTGGGTCCACAGGCCAGTCTCATGATCCTTCTTGCCAGCCACAACGACGTTACTCGCATGCCTGCAATGCTTGGCTGCAGGCTCTATGAAGCCATACTCCAAAAGTTCCTTGCAATAAATATCGATGATTTCCTGCTCGCCCGGACTGTACTTCCTGGGTCTCTGGTAGGCGGCCTTGGATTCGTCTACGAAAGGAATGGAGAACGTGTTGTGCTCCGCCTTGCCCTTGTAGCCTGTCAGATCGTGAGGACTGTTGGCAAAGGTGGTCTTGCACCTGCGAAGAACATTCCGCATTTCCTCCCAGTGCTCCTCCTTGAAGTCAGGATGTCCTCCAAACGTGGCATTGAGCTCAGTGTCGAGCCACGCTGCCTCGTCCTTGGTCACTGTCGTGTCACCTAGAGGTTGAAGCTCGTCCAGCACGGTGTACGGCAAGACCTCATCCTGCTCCGCGACGTTGGCCTCCCAGCCCGGCTCCCATTGCCTTGAGGATTGCTGAGCCTCCCAAGAAGTGCAGGGGGACGAACCCCAGGCACTGCGCGTGGGTGACATGACATCATACGTAGGCACACTCTCGGTCAGCTTGCCAGCGACCCACAAGATTCCGCACAAAAGCAGAAAAAACCGCAAAATTCGGTTGAAATGCACTGCAGCTGCCGGCGAGTTCGAAGCGAAGAAGCACGCCATTACTCTCCACCCCCCGTGCGCCAAGCGAGTACTCCCACCAGCGGCGGTGGAGACCACGACTGCAAGGACAAGCGCCATGTAGGCGGCTTGCGCGATGCGATGAAGGCGGAGATTGCGTCGAAGCTGCGTCCAGCGCGCCGCGAAGCGAGGCTTGTCCAACCTGGCCGGCAAAGCGGGCAGGCACACGCGGCCCAACAAGAAGACTTGGGACCAACGCAGGGACGGAATAGTCCATCCACGGCCACGTCGAATGTGACCTGCGTCCAGCGGGTCGTGCACGATACAGGAGGCGTGGCACGCCACGTCCTCAGCGTAAATGCTGGTACAAACCCAAAGCCAGGCGAGGACCACGAGGAGGAGGGCGGCCGCACACTGTGACCAGCATGCCAAGGAAACGACCACCCCCCGAAGGGGCACCACCATCCAACCTTCTGCACGAACACGGTGCACGCCAGCATAGATGCCCGCGGCGCGCACGATGAGCAACCCAACGTACCAAACGCAGGCGAGAGCCCATAAGATCCAAATGTCGTAAGATGCGCGACGGGGATAACGTCGAGCAGACGACCACCATACTGGCAGCTGGCTCAAAAACGAGGCCACGCAGCGCCTCCACCAAACTTGAAAAGGGCACCATGACAAGTGCCATGCCATCGACTCCCACATCGCCCACACGGCGGCCATGGGAATGGGACCGCGTCCCAGCCACCACCAAACCACTGCACTGCCCGCAAACGAGATACACGCCCGCAGGACACCTGGCCTCAAGCAAGTGGACTGCCTGTGCAGGCAGCCCACGGCCACAGCGTTGGTTGTGCATCAGGGCCACCCGCCCGCTGTGCCCGGGGAGCCCTGATGAAAATGCGCGTGCTGTCGCTGCGCCTCACGTTGTTCGTCCGTATGGCGCTCGAACGCCTCCGTCACCTCGCTGCATATTGAAACAGCCGGAGAAGGAGGACGGCGTGAGTCATGACTGGCCGGCATCCTGGACGCCCTCGACGCATGGACGACATGGGTAGCAGCCCCATGGCGATCGACAGAAGGGGCAGATGAGCGCGCAGCACCGCCCGCGCCCGGCTGATGCTCAGACGTCCGGCCAGAAGGCCGGCCCTGATGACGCGCAGAGGGGTCGCGAACCTCGTGCACATTCCTTCGCCAGGCCGTATCCACGTGTTCGGATCGCTCGGCCACGCGAGCCTGATGGGCGGGCGGCGGCGGCGGCGGCGGGAGACGCAGCGCCTCCAAGGCCCCCAGGGCTGGCAGCAACCACGGCGCGGCCACCTCCCTGGTCCCCCACTGCAAGCATGTGAACTTCCGGTCATCTCGCATGAAGTACTCGTTTGTGAACTCAGCGTGCCAAGTACGACATCGCTGGTCCTCCATGAAGATGTAGTACACTGGTGTGGCATTTGGGTGCGCCATGCAGCGCAGCACGTGTGCTGCCCCAAGCTCCACGTAGGCGCACAGCGAGTACGCAATGTTCCTCGCATGACCCCCGGGCAACCTGTGCCCTGAGCCACGGTGCGACAGATCAGCGTAGGCTGAAATCATAGCCTCTAGCAGGTTGGACGACGTTGTCTGTCCCCCAAGAGGGAGGCGCCAGCCCCGGTCTCCGCACGCGATGGTCTTGTCATGCTTCTTGGCGACCTTGCTGGTGATACCCGGATGTTTCCGCAGCCTGAGACCTCGCTCCTGGTTGCACACGCCAAGCTCGTACACGACTCGCTGGCCCCTGCAACGGTCAACGAACGTCACGCCAAACCGCACCATAAAGACGGTAAGGTTGCGGCGGTCCTTCAAGGCTCTCACCTCCTCCACGGACAGAAATTTGCACACTGAACTGTCGGATGTGGTGGCCATTCGTGCGGCATCCCAATCTGACCCCGCTGGAGATGGAGGCGCCCTCGCAGGGGACCGAGGCAGGCGATTCGCCCGTGGTGGACTCGGAGGCGTAGGAGGCGGCCCCCCCGGGGAAAGTGATCGGGAATCACGTGGGACACGGATCGAGTCCGCCCACGAGCCAGCGTTGGTCATAGCGGGCGATGCAGGGGGCGACCTCCCCCGAGAAGGGCTGTCAGCAGGATCTGACGGCCAAGCCGCGGTGGCGCAAACGAGTCGAGGTGACATCAAGTCCTCGGGCCCAATGCCGCTGGATGATGGCGACGGCGTACGGCAGTGTGCGATGTGCGACAAGTGCGGTGGCGAGCGGCTGCTGGACCTGGCCCGAGATGGCCCCGCGACAGCCTGAGATGGTCGTGCGATGTGCGACAAGCGCGGTGGCGAGCGGCTGCTGGACCTGGCTCGAGATGGCCCTGCGACAGCCTGGGATGGTCCTGCGCCTGCGGCAGGAGCAGGTGGCTGCGCAGGGGCTCGCTTCGTGAGCCTCGTGTTGACCATGTTGTTGGGCGGTGGCGGCCTACGCCTTGCATCTGCCTCGAGCGCATCGTAGCCCTGCTGCCTGGTGTTGACCGACTTGAGCATTTTCCTCATCTCCCCCAGGCGCACGTACTCCTGGGCAGCGGCATTCTCGGAGAACACCCTGCCAGGCCCCCCAAGACCATCCCCCACTGGGTAGTACTTGGTGTTCGAACCCAGTGAGATGAGCTCCAGAGGTGGCCCCTCGCTGCCATGTCGATTATATTGTCGGAGGATGCCAACCGAGAGGGATTCCATGTCCACCGGGCAAAGGTACCTGAGCAGCTGGTATGTCCAGACACCAGTGCTCTCGTACCAGTGAGGGAGTTGGAGCTCGTCCAGCAACTCCTCACTGTTGTACACGAGCGCATGATCCAGCCTGCAGCGCATCAGCTCGAGGTACTGCGTGGCTGTGCTCGGTTGGACACAGAGGACACGCTCCTTCAGGTCCCACATGAGGGTGCCAGTGACCTCGCCACTGGGGTATATGAACAACGCCTGGAGCGTGTCCTGCAGTCGCTGGATCGGGTTGAGGCTGTCGCGCGATCTGCCTCGCTCCCTGGGCTTGACGACGTCCTGCTTGCTGGCAGAGGACGGCACGTGTGTCATGTAGCTCCCATTGAGCACCCAGCGGTCCTTCTCCTCATCGTGATCCAGCTTCTGGTCCACATACAGCCAGTTAGGGGGCATCAGCTGGTCCACCATCACCCACTTCTGCTCGAGACAACGGACGAACTCCACGCAGACATGTTCTTGGGAAGGTCTGGCCGGCATGTCCTTGGGAAGGTCTTGAAGGATGCGGCAAAGACGCGCGATATGGTGCCGGTCCAGGTACAGTCTCTGATCCGCCCAGTTGTGGTCGAGAGGGGCATCCAGAGACGGACGACCCCCAACCACCTGGTCCTCAGTGACCCACCTCGCGCGTCCACCCTCCCAGGGGTTCGGTTCTGCGTAGAGTTGTGCGAGCATGCACTCCGACGCTGCCTGTACGGCAGGCGCCAGTGACGCCAGGTCACTCCTTCGGCCACCTTCAAGGGAACATGTGTGACTGCGACACCTCTCCTCGACCTCCGCGCGCGTGGCGAGTTGGGGTCGTGGGGGCTCAGCAGGAGGCCTCGACGAAGACGCTGGTGACCCCAATGGTGACACGTAGACGTCATCGATGTGCTCAGGCTGAATCCCAGAGGCAGCAAACCTCTCCTCCCTTGTGCTCAGAGGTGGGTGCTCTAGCCATTCGCACTCCATCCCCTGCCCAAAGATCTCCGACTGCAAACACACCACTGGGTCCACCCGCCTGGGCAGGTGGGGACGCCTGGGTGGTGTCATGTCAACCAACGGAAGCACCACCTGAGCATCCATGCCCAAAATCGTTGGCGCATGCGACACGGCCACGCAACTTCCAAGCTTGATGTCGATCATCAGGGAGTTCTTCAGTGGCCCGGTGCCTATCAGCAGATCCCACGAGTTCTCGGGCTCGAAGGTCACGAAGGCGTATAGCCGGTGAAGCGTCATGTGCGGTGTGCCCGCAGCCAGTATATATGACGTCCACGTAGCAGTAATGCGTGAACTTCGTGGGGCTGTTGTCACACCTGGTGACCTTGGCGCCGGTGCTGGCCTCGTACACCGTGAGGCCCAGCCGCCTCACGACCGCGATGGAGATGATGTTGCAGTTGGCGCCGGTGTCCATGAGGATCGCCCGGTATAGCATAAGCTCACCACCAGATGACACCAACGCCAGTCCCTCATACAGGGTGGCATTCCGCAACTTGCAGATGGGCTGCACCTGAGTCATCAGCAACACCTGCTCGTCGGTCAGGTGCTGCTTCATCTTTGCCCTCAGCGCGTCGTAGGCGAGGGTCTTGATGGTGCCAGCTCGTACATGTCCATGGTCGCTGAAGTCAACCACCCCCAGGTCGTCCACACAGGCAGCGGCTGCACATCGGGCGGCGGCGCTGTCGACCACACCGTTGGGCATCTCGTCCAATGGCACCTCCTCGATCGCGCGGTGTTCTGCACCATCTGCCTCTTCTCTTACCCCCTGCATCACTGTGGCGTGCGTGTCCTCAAGTGCATGCTCGTTGACCTCGGTGGGTTGCTCGGTCGCATCATTCGGATCGTTGCCCATGAGCTCCTCCAGCGCCAGGAGGTTCTCGATGTCCTTCGGGAGTTCGATGGCGTGCTGGGACATCAGGATGGCCGCAATCTGCGAGCAAGTGCGCACGGAGCTGCGAAGATTGGATGCCAGCAGGTGGAATTTCCTGCTGAGGACGTTGGGAGGAACGGCTCTGGGCACCTGAGCGGCCTTGTCGAACTCCTCCGGCGTCTTGACCTGGAAGCTCTGCATCTTCTGAGTGCTGCCCAAGGCGACTGCGGCCCTGGCCTGGAGACCTGGTGCGTGACTGATGCCGACATCATGAGTATCCTCCAGCCCATCATCAGCAGGGCAGTCCTTCTCATCCTCCTCATATTCAGCCTGCTGGTTGAAGTGGGAGTCGTACTCAGTCTCCGCATCGCTGACCTCTGACCGGGCCTGTGCATCGGCGCCCTTGTCCCCCTTTGGAGGTGTCCCTGTCTGAAGACCTGTCAATTCTGCAGCGAGCTTCTCCTTGACCTCAGCACTGGCCGCCACCTGCTGCTGCTGCTGCTGCTGCGGTAGCTTCTGCTTGGCCTCTGGGAGCTTAAGCCACTCCTTGGTGGTGATCCCCATCTTGTGGTTGTCGAAGCGGTGCGCGATGTTGTAAGCACGCATCTGGGCATTCTTGACCTCATCCGGCCACTTCGAGTTCTGCCTGTCCTTGTGGAAGTTCGGAGGCACACGGGCCTCACGGCACCCCGTGTAGCAGCGCTCTGGAGAGTGGGGCAAGCGTGTGAAGCACCAATCACACTGGAATTTCTTTGAAGCGTCAGGTGGTGGCACCTTGCCGTAGGTAGGCTTCTGACGCTCTGCATTGTTCACCTCCCTCGAAGGCTTCTTGGCGTCATCGCCACCATGCTGTGCTTGCTCCTTCTTCTTGGGGTCCCTGCGTCTGTCCCCAGTCTTGGGGGCAGAACCAGAGCGCCTCATGGCGGCCACTAGTGCAGCCAGGTCGAGCCCCAGCTGCCTGGCCTCGTAGCAAGAGTACACGCAGGAGAGTCTGCGAACCAGCTCCTGCTGCAGTGTGAGAGCCCAAGCCTCCGCATCGTTCTTCAGCTTGTCCTGCACCTCCACGATGACCTCCAGGTCCTCCCATGTGACCTTGTTGGGGGCAGGATGACTGACACGTAACTGCTCGGACACGCGATCTCGGTATTCTTTGATGCGCAGACCCTTGATGCACTCCTCGATGTTCTGCCTGACAATGGGGTCTTCCACCATCTTGCCGATGTTGAGCGCTGCCTCCCTGCGACGACAGCTCTTCACGTAAGCGAGGCCGTCCTGCTCGGTGGTCTGCGGCTTGGCTATCAACAGATCCTCCTTCTCCTTGGTGCCCTTCATCAGGAACTTGGCTTCGAGCTCTGCAATGAAAGCCCTCAAGGCCCAAAAGTAGTGAGAATCCTCCGTGCCATCTGTCCCCGTGAGACCCTTAGTGGAGGTTCCCTCGCTCTCCCACTCATCAGACTCTTCGCCATCAGCATCGCCTTCCTCGAACACCTTACAGACTGCCCATGTCGATCCTGGCGCCAGCTCATGGAAAGGAGGTTGTGCGCAACGCACTGAGCCCTGAAAAGCGTCTCTCATGGTGAGATCCTTCAAGACATGACACGCGTGTGAGGCCATGATGCCATCCTTCAGGTATGCAGCGCACCACCAGTCATAGGCGACTGAGGTTGAATGATCGTCCCCTGCTAGGAACGAGGGCAGGCTATCCCACAACGATCTGAGGTCTGGCTTGGAGTCAGCGAAAGCCTTCTTCTGCTGCTGACTGAGCGCGTGAAAAGACGCTGACTTCATGTGCCTGCGCTTCTTAGCCTCGTAAGCCCGCTGTACTTTCGCTACCATGTCAACGAAACGCCTGATAAAGAGCGCCCTATCCTCGTTCTTGCCACCAGTGTACTGGAGCTTGACATCTTCCTTGTCAAGTGCGTGACTATCTCTGTCATAGTAATCCATCTCGTCTACGTCGTCAAACGCAAAGAGGAACTGATTAGTTGCAGGCGCTGAAGCTGCTACTGCTGCTGCAAGTGCTGTTGCTGCGAGCGCTGTTGCTGCTGGTGATGCCGGTGCAGAGGGAATGGATTCTGGACCCGATCCCTCTGTGCTCATATATCCCGTGTCAAGGTCCTGACTGACCCTCTCTCGCGCCAGTCGTCGTGCCTCACGATCTCTGGACTGGGCAGAGGCAGCGCTTGGCTCTGCCTCACCCTCCGTGGTAAAGTACTGCGTTAATGCTCAGCTAATGGGACCAAGGAAGAGTCCCCTCTCTCAGCGCAAAGCTCGTTCACCAGCAGACTGGAGGCTTGATTCAGACTGGCTTAGGCCAGTGCACTGAGTGCCCCTGGATTCACCTCGCTGAACAAGCGGAAGAACGAAACGCGTGCAGCCAGCGAACGCCTAGAGGTCCAGCACTGTGTTTCAACGCTCTAAATCCGCAGCAGATGCAGAATATTCGTGCAAGGAGGGCTTAAAGCTGGGCCAGTGTGCTGAGCACTCCTGGATTAGCTGAGCCAGAGTTCATCAGGAGCACAGCGAACATGAGGACAACTCCACGGCACCAAGAATAGCACTGATACGCAGCGGTGTGAGCTAGGCCAGTGTGCTGAGCACCCCTGGATTCACAACACCACTGCTAATCAAGGGCACCGTAGCTAGCATGGAAGCTCACTCCCCAGTCCAGTAAGCAAGAACAAGGTCGCTGTGCAGAGTTGGGAGCTAAGCCAGTGTGCTGAGCACCCCTGGATTCGCAACACCACGGCTAATTCAGAAGGTCACCGGTGATATGAGGGCCTCACCAGCTGACCAATACTGTAGAAAAGATAAAAGAATTCTCCCACACATTATGATAAAGAACTAGAAAGTCACTCCAGTGGTAAGCAGCACTCCAGGCTGGGCAAGTAATTAACTCTGAATCCACCAGATAACTGTATCACACCAGTGAATATCGCTTAAAAAGACCACTCACTTGTCGCCTTCAGGGCTGATGTCGCTGCTAGTCCTCTGGCAAGCTCCTTCCTACTTCAGGCTTAGGCCAGTACACCAGGGGTGTCCCTGGATTAACCGTCAGACAGGGTGGAGCTGCCCAAGAAACCGTAAGTTGAAGTTCCAGACATAGAGCAGTAACTCACTGCTGATCTGCTTCTTTGCTGGTAAGTCCAGGCAGATGCCGCCGCTAATTAGCTCCCAGGCCAAGCACACCTGCCTTTCAGTTAGGCCAGTACACCAGGGGTGTCCCTGGATTCACTTCAAACAAGGTGGCCAGCTGGAGAAACCACTGGGAGGTGGCTCATCAAGGTGCACATTAACTGCTGATCCACTCTTAGCTGGTAAGTCCAGGCAGATGCCGCCGCTGATTAGCTTCCAGGTGACGCACACTTGCCTTTCAGTTAAGCCAGTGCACCAGGGGTGCCCCTGGATTCACTTCAAACAAGGTGGCCAGCTGGAGAAACCACTGAGAAGTGCTCATCAAGGTGCACATTCACTGCTGATTGACTCTGTCGCCGCCGCCGCCCAAGCTCATGCCGTGCTGATTAGCTCAAAACTGAAGAACACCTGTTAGCAGTTAGGCCAGTGCACCAGGGGTGCCCCTGGATTCACTGCAGAACAAGGTGCTGAGCATATCACCGGATAGAAGAAGGCCGCTCATCACTAGTGAATTCAGAGCTGATCTGTTGCCGCCGTCGCTGGTAGCCTCTTTCAGTGCAAGTACCACCAAGTTCAGGGAAGAAGAAGGGTCCGCCAGTGCACCGTGGGTGCCCCTGGAGTCGCCTGACTTCCGAATCCGCTCTTACAAACTGCTGCTGACTTCTCGCCAAAGGGTCTTTACTTCTGGATTAACACTGAAATAAAAAGCCGCTCCGCGCAGGACATTATTGTTTTGAAAAAGTATAAAAACAGCAGTAAAATATATCCGTCAAAATTGATATTATAACCACAAAATACGAATTATTGTGTACAAAAGCTGTGAGCAGAACTGTCTTAGCACTCTAGCACTGGCACGCGAACAGCCACCTAGTACTTGCGAAGCAAAACAATAATGAGTCCACTAGCCTGACCTCCGGTCAGAGCTTACTTATATCTCAATGCTCTGTCACATTTCCCAAAACTGTAACGGGTTCTAGCCCTTAAATCTTCATCTGGCCAATGGAAAGTCATTATTCCATGCCAGCTCTAACAATGTTACCGTTTACCACATTCTGATTGACACGTCAGCGGCAAAGGAGTCACTGCCATCTTCATCTTATCATTCCCTGGTCATTCGATAGTGACCATATCTTTTCTGGCAAGCCTGCATCTCTCAGATGGTCATCTTCGCAAAGCCTGTCATGCTGTCACCACTGTCATGCGTGTCACCAGCTGAACAAACCCGGCGCGGTACCATGAGAAGCCGGCGTTTGTTACAAACTTCCGATTTTCTAGATCGTGAGATAAATGCGATTGAAGTGTGCTCTTACGTATGGTTAAGTATGGGAGGTAACCGAGCGGTATCGGCCATAACTTTTCAATGCCTGGGTCAATTGTATACCCAGAGCGCGCAATATGTTTAGATTGGTTTAAGCGACATGTTTATCGAATAAAAATATTTTCCGAAGTTTTGTGTAAAGTCGACCTCGCGTAAGCCATACCTTGATATGTAGCACATTTGTAGCTTGCCCACAACATACCGCAACATGCTGCTACATGCTGCACATTTTCCCACCTTAACAAAAAAACAAAAAAATCGAACAGATGTGACCCCCTCACAAAAAACTAACACCGTGTATGCTGCAAAGTTTTGCTCCTAAGGCCATATGCCAAGCCTCACAAGATATGAGAACCAAAAGTTTTTACCTTTTTGGGGGCTCATGGCAGGGGTCATTGCAGCAGCATACTGCAACATGCCTGTAGGGCTGATGCAGCTTGTCTTCATATTTACAGCTTTTTGCAGCACATAGGGGTCACCGAAATCGAAAGTTTTTTTTGTAAAAAATGGGAAACCCCGTAAGTTGTATCCACGCTGCATCCGTGCTGCAGGGATTTGCAGCACATTGGGTATATGCGCTAACACCGTGTCTCACTTAGCGTGACCCCTACCTACCACCCTAAAAAATCTGCATCAACACTCTGCAGATGCCTGCAGCACAATTTGCAGCACGTCAAGTGCTGCAAAATTGCTGCAGGCATGTTGCACTTTGCCAAAAAAGTTTTCATTTTTCGATATTTGGCAAACAAGAAAATTTTCAGAGAAAAGCTGCACCGCTCGATGGCGAATCGAACGGGACGAAAGATACCTGAGGAAGGGGTGTCAAAAAAAAACGTACAAGCACGAAATTCGACGGGGTCAGTGTCACCGTGATCGCGAAAAACGATTTCCCACCTGTAAATCAAAGGCATGAAAAATCTGGGTCATTCAAATCGACAAGGGCCACGAAATGACCTTCTCCTATGACATACACAGTAGTCATGCACGAAATCATCGACATGAAATGTATGACATGACACGTGCCAAGTTGTCGCGGAAATTCAAATCGATCTGTCCAGGGATCGCACGACGACACTGTGACACGATTCGGCCATCGCATGGTGTTGGTCAGCGGGAGTGCAGACGAACTTGTCGTTGTGAGCTACACCTCAGCTCACCGGTGCGTTGCACACCTGTGGACACACACTGGGACTGCATATGCAGAGGGGCTTGTTTTTCCAGTTCTGACTATGGCTTATCTACGAACTGTTTGCAGGTACGTGCGCGTGTGTTCAAATAAAAACTTACTTTCACAGTTGAAGCCTTAATGTGATCGGCGCGTTGTCTTGGGGCGAACGATGGGCTGAAAATGCACGATGAGGAGAAGTACATTTTCAGCCCATCGAACGCCTCGAGGCTTTTAGGCTATTCGCCATCGTCTACGATAGTTCAATTTTCTAAGGTGCTTTGACCGTCTAATGCGTTTCTCCGCTTTACTAACCCTTAGTATTTGGGCTTTGTTTTTCAGACGGGCCGAAAACTCATAAGGAAGATAAGTAATTTTCCAGCCCATCGAGACCTCGAGACTTATTCGCTAACGTTTATGGGACGATATTTTAGTTTTAAGAGAGTGTTTTAATACTTATTTGAATCTGCGATGTACTAACCGTCCGTTATTTGGCTTTTTGTTGTTTAGATGGGCTGAAAATGCGCAAGGATGAGAACGATTTTTCCGAAGCCCAAGTTCCAAAGGTACCCCTCGCGACTTTCTTCGTTTATTCGCTATCGTTTACAAGTTGATAATTCAGTTTTGGAAAAGTAGTTTGCTAGCTAATTTTCTTTCTTTCCCTCGCTAACCGTTGGCTATTTGGCTTCATTTTTCAGATCGGTTGAAAACGCCCAAGGGGGGATCCCATGTAACTTCGTCTTCTATATAGGTTGTAGGTTGATAGTTACGCTAGCTTAGTTTTGCTGAAGTCAACGCTTGTAGATGTTAGTTTTGCTGAAGTCAACGCGTGTAGATGCCTATAGCTAGCAAAGATGATTTAACCTTGTATCGAATAACAAAATTGTGAATAATATCATTGTATATAGCTTAATTGATTTGAACACAATGTTTTAATAGAACTTGCACTTATTTCCCCACCACAATCATGTTTGCAACACAAGCATCATAGTGCATTCAAATTTGAAATATTTTTGTAACATCTTCTCATGCCTGCAGCTCATATGAATCTTGCTGGTAATATATGTGCAGCATGCCAGTAGCATATACAATATATACATGCAACATATTTGCAGCTTGATATGCAGCATGCCTGCAACTTATAATATACACATGCAACACTTCTGCAGCGTACACTAATACTTTTGCAGCTCATCATATTATTCATGCAGCATGCCTGCTGCATACATGTAATATACTGTAGCATGTCAACAACACATGTGCACACTTCTGCAACGCACAATAGCACTTTTGCAGCTCACCATAATATTCATGCAGCATATATGCGGCAGCATGCGTGCAGCATACATGTAATATAGTGTAGCATGTCCACAGCGTATGTGCCCACATATGCAGCGGTTGTATCTCATTGGTAACATGCCTGCAAGGCACATGCAGCTCACATGCTGAACACATGCTGCACGCATGCTGCACGGGTTCAGCACCACATTCTTGCAGCATGTCTGCAGCACAGGAGGGGTCACTTCAGCGTGTCTGCAGCATGCCTGTAGCGGTGTGCTGCAGACGTATATGTGCTGCAGACATGCTGCAAGAATGCTGCAGCTTGTCTTCGTTGCAGCACATTGTCATACGTGTGCGGTACGTCCGTGGTACGTCTGTGGTACGCCTGCAGCACATGTGCAGCAGTGTGCTGCAGAATGCTAAAAACGTAGGGTTCTTGTACTTGCCGGTACGCATCTGTACTCACCAATAGGTGACGATACATACCAGTATATCCCGGTAGGTTCCTGTATTTGTCGGTACTTGCCGGTACTCGCCGGTACTCGCCGGTACTTGCCTGTATGTGCCTATATGTCACGGTATGTTACAACTGTACATGCATATAGCACCAGCAACCCCTGTAACCGCCGGTAATCTCCTGTATTCTCTTGTAGGTTCCTTTATACGCCGTTAGACGACGGTACATACCAGTATATGCCTGTAGTTCCTGTAGTACACGGTACCCGCCAGTACTTGCCAATACGTATTTACCAGTACTTCACGGTATGTAACTGTACTTGACAGTGACATCCTGTAATCCCAATACATGCCTGTACTTGCCAGTATTCGCCGGTAACGACCTGTATTCGCCTGTAGTTCTCTGTAAATGACAGTACCCCCGGTAGGGGCCTGTAACCAACAGTACTTACCCGTAGCTAACAGTATTTGCCAGCATGTCCCTATATGTCCCATTACTCCCTGTAACCTCCTGTATGTACCTATAAGTGCCTATTATACTCCCCGGTAGCAGTACGGTATGTCCATGTATGTCCCTGTACCAGGCCGACCTGTACTTGCCTGTATTTACCTGTACTTGATTGCCTGTAAGTCCCTGTAAAAGTCAACTGGCGGAATCTATGAACGGAATATTCACAAAAATGAGAGTAAAAGATGAGAGTGAGAGTAAAGTGAGAGTGGATGTTTTAATGTTGGTTTGGGCATCTTTAGGTGTCATGTGGGACAGAACCAACGGTTAAAACGAAATACGCATGAAAAAATCATGTTTTATGGCCGAAAACACACTAAGAGTGGCCCACGATTGTCAAAAATATCGACAACTAGCCAAAATATATAGTAATCGGATTTGCACTAAGCTTCACTTTAAACATCTTGAAACCGATATATATATATATATATATACCAATACAAGATACCTGAAAATACAAAGAATGTTATCGGACATATTTGTATCTGAGGCTTGTGCTAAACGCTGCAAGTCGACTGTGAGAAGCGGGCCTGCCATGAGGGTTACTCTGGCAGATGGGTCTGTTAAGACAACGGGAAGCGTGGCGTACTCCAAGTTCACCGCCAGAACCACGACGGGAACTTATTCGGAGTCCTCCATGGCCATGCGTGTACTTCCTCTGGGCATTGCAGTGGATATGGTTTTGGGAGGAAAGTGGCTACGCAGCCTTTCCCTCTCCCTGAAAGATGGTCTGGAGGAAACGCAACGCATGGAGGAGGCGTCAACAATCTCAACAACAAGGCGGCAGTTGGGGAAATCTGTGAGATTTCAGACAGAAAGCTCGCCTGGAAGAAGAGTTCGACAAGCAGTCTTTGACCGTATTCAGGCCAAGTACGGCAACTTCAACGTCGATGCCTGCTGCGATGAGCAAGGCAACGACCGACAAGTCAAGCGGTTCTGGCACAACTGCTTGCAAGAGAACTGGAGGGGATTGCATGTGTGGTGTGCACCCTCCTCCTCGGCAAGGTTCGGTATCGGTTGTTCCGCGTGGTATTGATAGTTTTTGATTATTTTCATTTTATCATCAATCGATTCTGATAAATGATTGGTGTGATCAATCGATTCCAATATTCTGATAGTGCACAACTTCACTATCAATTGATTCTGATATTCTGATATATCGATGGTATCAGAATATCAGACAAACGATACCGAACCTCGACAGGGACCTACAGGGACCTACAACGGACCTACAGGGACCTACAGGGACCTACAGGGACCTACCGGGACCTACCGGGACCTACCGGGACCTACCGGGACCTACATGGATCTACAAAACCTACTGGGACCTACCGGGACCTACCGGGACCTACCGACCTACCGGGACCTACATGGATCTACAAACCTACCGGGACCTACCGGGACCTACCGGGACCTACCGGGACCTACCGGGACCTACCAGGACCTACAAGGACCTGCAGATCCCCTCCTTGAACTCGGTATCAGGTGTTCCGCGTGGTATTGATAGTTTTTGATTATTTTTAATTTATCATCAATCGATTCTGATAAATGATTAGTGGGATCAATCGATTCCAATACTCTGATAGTGCACAACTTCACTATCAATTGATCTTGATATTCTGATATATCGATGGTATCAGAATATCAGACAATCGATACCGAACCTTGCTCCTCGGGGGAACACCTGACGGTGGAAGCTCTCCTGCGAAAGTATGTGCAGGAATGGAGATTGGACCCCGGGAACACATATGCAGTGTTTCTTTTGCCAAATATTCAGGCAAGGATGCCGCGGCGGAGATCTTTATTTCGGCGGGCTGGTATGCGCATTGAGGAAGTAATCCCCACACACGATGCGCAGTTTGAACCTGTACAACTGATGGAGGGTCCAAATGGTAAATTGGTTGACCTGCAGCAACCAATGTTGGTGGTGTACGCTCCCCCATCAAAACAGCGAGTACAAAGAATACGCCACACGAGGACACCGGTGCCTATTGTCCTCAAGGGAAAATCTGCCAAGTTGCGAGACTCCGAGGAGAACGCTACTGACGCAGTTTTCATGGAGGCGTTGAAGTCCGAATATGACAGAGATGGATCTCTGCATGACGCCATGACCTACGGGACAAGGCGAAGAACGCTCCTCATTGCCGTACGAAGGACTTTTGTCTGGTGTGGGTAATGTACTGTGGAGAACGACTTCTGGACGGTATCAGTTGGTGCTGGGTGAAGACTCCCCGCCGAGGGAAAATCATTATGCGGGAGGCGCATGATTCGGTGACGGCTGGTCATACCGGCAGAGATAAAACGCTGGAACGTGTTCTGCGGCGGTTCTGGTGGTAAACGGTATTAGAGAGGTTCCGATTTTCGATTACAGGTTACGGATTACAAGTTAGTGTCATCGTCATCGCGACTATCCCGTAATCCGGAATGCCATAACTCGGAATGCATGTGAAATGCAAAATGGTTTCCGAAATTTGTCCAAACATAATTCCCAACTACTAGTTAAGGATGTCAACATCGAAAGCGAAAGCACCACAAGAACACGAGCGAAGGGAATCGGACGGGCGGTGCGATGCCCTGAAATATTATTCCGACGTGGCGCGCCGCGATGCTCGTATTTCTGAGTGTCGCCCTTCGTTGAAAGCGTCGCGTTCATGGGCTCGTGGCGCAGTGGTATCAAGGGGAGTAACTATAATAGTATCGGAGCTTGGTGGTATACGAGACACGACTGCAGTAACAACGCATGTGACACACCACGTAAATCAAATTGACCGCTAGATTAGAGGAATCTGCACAATATTCGAAATCTGCGATGTTGAAACCGAATTGAAGCTTAACTTGTAACCCGTAAGTCGGGAAAATTTTGTCCCGAACTACGGAGGAATTAACAGTGGCGTCCCGAAGTTCGTCATGAACACGTTTTCCCAAAGGGAAGGGTTATACGCGCTGGAATTCACACGTCGCTTCCGTCTCAATCCCGGAAAAATTCTGAACCAGCGTGACGGTCATATCGTCTCGTATCGTCTCGCGTGTCATCGTGAATTTAATTTCCAGGATTATTAAATCATCATCTATTTATCTTCCATCGATATCGCGGATACGATTGCCGTTGGCGTTGACTAGCTCAAGGATAAAGAGCTGCGCACCAACATTTACTGCTCATAATTTTCTCAACGGTCCTTCGCTTCGCCTCATGGGCGGAACGATGTCGTGGCTGCTGTGTTATGCGCAGGGATTTCGGAAGTGTTTGGCTGCTTCTATTTTTCAGTTTACTTATGCATATGTGCCAACTCACGATACTCATTTTGTGCAGCTTGTGTCGCAGGTTTTCCGATGGCGAGGAGGGGCGCGCTTTCTTGAGGTGTGGAAGTCTAGGGCAACCTAGCTTGGGATCACACCCAACCACATCGGACCCACCTTGTTCTCACGTTTTATTCAACTCACTTTGAATCTGCATACAAAGTTTGAGGAGCATCGAGGTGTGATAAGTTAGAGACTGATTTATCTTTTTGGGTTTATGGCGTCATCGCGACCTCTTGGGGTGTGGAAGTCAAGGTTGAGCATGCCAACCTTGCTTGGGTTCGAACCCAACCACATCGAAGTCCTCTGTGTTAGCGCACGAAACTTTGCACTAAATTTGCTGAGAGTAATATTAGTTCACCATCTTGCGCGCAAGGATTGTCGTCAAGTATGCACGAGAAGGCCACTTCATGACAAAGAGCGTTTTGGGTTTGGGCTTTCATGTACCCAAACCAACAAATGCCAAACAGTCAAGGTCTTCCCATGCTTCCTAGCAAACGAAACTACGCTGATATTTTGCCAAGATATATATCTTCAAGTTCCCTAAAGCACAAGGACTGAGATACATTGTTTGCGAAACAAACAGTTTATTTCCTTGGCAGATTTATTGGGTTTGGGCTCGAATGTACCCAAACCCAATATATTCCAAACAGCCAAGGGCTTCCCGTGCGTTCTAGCGCACGAGACTTTCCACAAATATTGTCGAGATATATACATTTAAGTTCCCTGAAGCTCAAGGACGGGCATACACTGTGCCCGAAACGAACAGTTTATTTCTTTGGCAGATTTATTGGGTTTGGGCTCGAGTGTACCCAAACCCAATACATGCCAAACAGCCAAGGGCTTCCCGTGCGTTCTAGCGCACGAGACTTTCCACAAATATTCTCGAGATATATCTCTTTAAGTTTCCTGAAGCTCAAGGACTGAGATACATTGTTCGCGAAATGATCAGTTTATTTCTTTGGCAGATTTATTGGGTTTGGGCTCGAATGGACCCAAACCCAATACATGTCAAACAGCCAAGGGCTTCCCGTGCGTTCTAGCGCACGAGACTTTCCACAAATATTGCTAAGATATATATATTTTAGTTCCCTGAAGCACAAGGACTCAGACTTCGATGTGGTTGGGTTCGAACTCAAGCAAGGTTGGCATGCTCAACCTTGACTTCCACATCCCAAGAGGTCGCGATGGCGCCACAAACCGAAAAAGATAAATCAGTCTAAAACTTATTACACCTCGATGCTCCTCAAAGTTTGTATGCATATCCAAGGTGAGTAGATTAAAGTATGAAAACAAAGTAAGTCCGGTGTGGTTGGGTATCATCCCAAGCTGGTTGCCCTAGACTTCCACATCTCAAAAAGGTGCGTCGCTCCTCGCCATCGGAAAACCTGCGACACAAGCTGCACACACCGAATACCGTGAGTTCGCATATATGCAATAAACGAATTGAAAAAAAAAGCCAAACACTTCCGCAATCCCTGCACATAACACAGCAGTCACAGTGTACACCGTTCCGGCCATGAGGCGAAGGAACGTTGAGAAAATTATGAGGAGTGGATGTCGCAGCGAGCGCTTTATTGTTGAGCTAGTCAACGCCAGCGCCAACGGTAATCGTATCCGCGATATCGATGGAAGATAAATCGATTATCTGTTTTAATAATCCTGGAAATTAAATTCACGATGACACGCGAGACGATGCGAGACGATATGACCGTCACGCTGGTTCAGAATTTTTTCGGGATTGAGACGGAAACGACGTGTGAATTCCAGCGCGTATAACCCTTCCCTTTCCCGAATTACAAGTTAAGGTCATCGATGTCATGAAAAAAAAAAAGAATCTATGAACTTAACTTGTAATCCGTAACCTGAAATCGAAAATCGGAACCTCTCTATTGGACACGAAGTGGGAACTGATTCCGCGCGATCGAGATGTCATCAGACCTGAGACAGGTCGTCATCGTCGGATCGGCTTCGCCGGATCTGAGGTGCCACCCGGACCGCTCCGAGCGGACATGGTAAAACTGCGAACGGAAGGTCAAAGGCAAAGGGAAAGGCAAAGGGTTAGCGGCAGTAGGAATAGTTTTCAGAAGCATATGAAAAATATTCTAGTGCTTCTGAAAACAATTCCTACTTCTTCTATATCCTAAACCCTTTGCCTCGCCTTTTACCGCTGCACGCGACCGGCAAGCATCTTTGAAACTTCCGAGTTTCAAAGATGCGTTTTGTATTTTGGGTGCACCCTAATTTTACAAAACGGCCGAGCGCTTCCCGTTTGTGCGGGATATTCACACTTATTCCATGGAATATTTCATATGAATTTACAAACATGCACACGCAGGGGAAACCCCAGGCTGCTTGGCATCTTTGGGTTTGGGTTTGTGTTCGAACCCAAACCCAAACCCAATAAATCTGCCTTAGAAATAAATTGCGCGTTGGGCGCACAAGTAACTTGAAGCCTTGAGCTTCAGGTAACTTAAAGATATGTATCTTAGCAGTATTTGTGCCAAGATTCGCGCTCTAGGACGCACGGGAAGCCCTCGGCTGTTTGGCATCTTTGGGTTTGGGTGTCACGTTCGAACCCAAACCCAAAACATCTGCCTTAGAAACAAATTGCGCGTTTCGCGCACAAGTAACTTAAAGGTATATATCTTGGCAGTATTTGTGCCAAGTTCTGTGCGCTAGGACGCATGGGAATCCCTCGGCTGTTTGGCATCTTTGGGTTTGGGTACGTTCGAACCCAAACCCAAAGGCAAAGGCATAGGACAGTTTCGTAGATTCTGTCCCGATGCCTTTGCAACCTCGCATGCTAACTCATATTATAATGAATATTCAACATTCAACCCCACGCCAACGGGAAGCGCTCGGCCGATTTGTTATTTGGTAATGCGCACCCAAATGACAAAAAATGCATATTTGAAACTCGTTCTAAGTTTCAAAGATGCGTGGCCGATGCCTTCGTGCTTATGTGTATATTTCATATGAAATATGAGGTTTTAATTTTTCCGGGAGCAACTTTTGATTGTTTCCGGAACAATTAACTTTTGATTTTCCCCGTAACAATGATTTTTGGCTACGGACACGCATATTTAGGGTTTAGTGAGAGTTTATGGGGTTTATCCAGTAGCCAGGCACCCTAAAAACTTAACACAAAACCCTACATATGCTTTCCCGTAGCCAAAATTCATTGTTACGGGGAAAATCAAAAGTTAATTGTTCCAGAAACAATCAAAATTTGCTCCCAGAATAATATAGTTCCTGAAATATGCCATGGAATAAATGCACAAACGGGAAGCGCTCGGCCGTTTTGTAATTTTAGGGTGCACCCAAAATACAAAACGCATCTTTGAAACTCGGAAGTTTCAGAGATGCTTGCCGGTCGCGTGCAGCGGTAAAGGGCAAGGCAAAGGGTTTCTGATATATGATAAGCAGGAATAGTTTTTAGAAGCAATGGGATATTTTTCATATGCTTCTGAAAACTATTCCCCAGCATGCAACCTGCTCTCGGCACCATGCGGCACCATGCAACCTGCCTTCCCCAGTATGCAACCTGCCCTCCGCTCGGCAGCATGCGATGTGTTGATGTGATTTCGCCGGAAATTTCCGGCGAAGAGACGATGACGACCTGTCTCAGGTCTGATGACCTCTCGATCGCGCGGAACCAGTTCCCACTTCGTGTCCAATATCGCGTTTACCGTTCTGGTGGAGAAATGCACACCAGGACGTGGAAGATTGGGTGGCATCGTGTGCTGTTTGCCAATCGGTGAAGCCCCGATCCTCTTACCCAGATGGGTTGCTGAACCCGCATTCTATTCCTACTAGGTTGTGGCAAGATGTGGGGGTGGATTTCGTTACGGGATTACCGATGACCGAGCAGGGCAATGATGCCTTTGTTGCATTTACATGCAAGCTCTCTAAAATGGTTAATGTGGTTCCCATGAATTTTGGAGACAGTTCAGCCGCTACCGTGGCGCGAATCTACTTCGACACGGTATGGAGGCTGCATGGTGCGTCAATGAAAAATTTTGTCAGCGACCGTGATCCTCGTTTCCAGGACGCCTTCTGGAAAGAGTTGATGAGGTTGATGGGTGTGAAAGTGGCCATGACTACTGTGAGGACACACACACACACAGTGAAGCACTACTATTAACAGGGTGCTACGCTCGCATATGTCAACCGTGAAACTGTGAAGCTACACACAAGATAATACGAAGTGATATAGCTTCCGCTGAAAGAATGTGATGACAGCCCCTAGGAAGTCAGGTGTGGAAATGACAGATGCTAGCCTATGATCTGATGAAATGGAGTAGTAGAGATGTTCTTATGAGTTGAGAGGTTCCAAATGAAGCCAGCATGGGTAGCAGCCAGAGGCCAGTAGTCCTCGGGCATGCCAGCCGCCAGAAGTAATGCCTTAGCCATGTCGGATATCTTGCCAATGGCATTCTCTGCATGAGGATTGTCTGTATGTACTGTAGGTGATAATTTCTGGTGCAGTATACAATGCTTCTGATAGAAAGCAACACACTGAGGGTCACCCATCTCTGGAGCACAGTCTGTACGGAGTGTAATGGACTGTGGTGCATAACCCATTGCATGTAAACTGCCGTAGAAATGAACCAGGCAGGTATGGTATTCTGATTTCTGTACGAAGGTATAGACAAATATGAATCTGCTGACATAGTCGATGAACTGACATCGGCACAGGTGGCCGTTGTAGCCAGCTGGTGTAATAGGCCCGGTCATGTCAGCAGCCCACTTCTGGCCGGGCTGGATGGTAGCTGATCTCTACTGGTCATGGTGGCCGCAGGAAAAAAGGTTATCGAGGAATAGATTGCTCCAAAATGGGGAATAGAATTTTCGATCTGTTTTTGGGGAATAGATTATATGTCACATGTAACCATGCTTAATTCAATCGACCGCCAAAAAAAAAAAAATACAAGCAGTCTGACTAGCGTACTCGGTACCCCGGAGGTACAAGCGCAAGCGGTTCAGCGTGTGCAATATTTTGCGTCTGGCACACCCCCTTCTTCAAAACAATTTTTTGCATGTAGCATGAAGCATAATTTTTTCCACCATTCGATTCTAAAGCGTTTGTATTCATTAGGTGAATACCTTTCGTTTGAGCTATCGATTGGCCCCATCCGCAACCGCATCAGCTTAGCCTTCGCGACTGCAAGCTAAGTTGGTGCGGTGTGAGATGGTTTCAACCACTTGCGGCTTTGCATAATAGGGGTTTTCGTGAGAATCTTCTCACGAAACTTGGCAGTGATATTGTTCATATCAATATCAGTGCACCCTCAAGAGCATATGGCAAGCCGTTGAGTATATTAAAGACGGCCGCGTGCTGGCATGATGCCTTTTGGGTTTGAAACCCAAACCCAAGCATGCCAAACAGCGAAGGGCTTCCCGTGAGTTCCAGCGCACGTAACTTTGCAAAATATATTGATAAGATGCATATATTTCACTTTTCTGAAGTGCAAGGTTTGCGATAGCTTGTGCGCGAAGTTAACATATCATTTCTTTGACCCAGATTTATGAGTTTGTATATCACGCTAAAATCTGTGTCAAAGAAATAGTAATACCATTTTGTGCACAGACTTTCTTAGACCTTGTGCTTCAAATATATCAAAGATAAATATCTTGGCAATATTTCTACGCAGTTACGTGCGCTAGAACGCACGGGAAGCCCTTCGCTGTTTAGCATGTATTGGGTTTGGAAACATTCGAACCCAAGCCCAATAGATCTGCCAAAGAAATAAATTGATGGTTTTGCCAACAAGTTATCTCAAACCTTGTGCTTCTGAGAACTGAAAGATATGTGTCTTGTAAATATTTGTGCATAGTTTCGCGCGCTATAACGCACGGGAATTGCTTTTCAGTTTGGCATGTATTGGGTTTGGGTAAACTCGAACACAAACCCAATAAATCTCCAAAGAAATAAATTGATGGCTTCGTGCACAAGGCTTTTGAGGCCTTGGGCCTTTGGCAACTAAAAGATATATATCTTAGTAATACTTTTGCAAAGTTACGGGCGCTGGAACTCACGGGAAGCCCTTTGCTGTTTGGCATGTTTGGGTTTGGGTTTGCATGTACCCAAACCCATGATGTGTAGCACGCGTTTTGCGCATAGCTTACATCAGAGGTTGTGCGTTTGAGGGTGCACCAATATTGCTGTTAGCAATATTGGTGCCAAGTATCGTGCGCTAGAACGCACGAGAACCCCTCCGCTGTTTGAGTTTTGATGCGATGTGCATGAAAGTTATAAGGGCCTCTCAGCTTAGCTCGCAGTCGCGACTGCAAACTGAGCTGATGCGGCCACGGCTCAGTCAAGAGCTCAAAAAACTCCTACCTAAGAGTCTAAATGATATATCTTTGTGCATTATGAACGTTGGAAAATGTTTTCCCAATCTAATTTACTCGCAAACAGTGTGGGCAATCATACGTGCAGTGAAATATTCACGGCCGTGAATTTAATATTCACGGCCGTGAATTCCAGATTCGGGAGGGCGTAAACCGTACGTTTATGTGAGAACTAAAGTCGGCTTGGTTGCAAAGACCTGTCTAAGTATTTTCTCTAAGTATTTTCAGACGTGTTCCCAAAGTGACCAAAAACCGTTCGATCGCCGATCGAACGGTTTTTGGTCACTTTGGGAGTGAGATCGTGAGTTTAGGCTTGGTGACAACACGCGAAACCACTGAGTATTTTCAGACGTGTTCCCAAAGTGACTAAAAACCGTTCGATCGCCGATCGAACGGTTTTTGGTCACTTTGGGAGTGCGATCGTGAGTTTAGGCTTGGTGACAACACGCGAGACAACACTGAGTATTTTCAGACGTGTTCCCAAAGTGACCAAAAACCGAACGATCGGCGATCGAACGGTTTTTGGTCACTTTGGGAGTAAGATCGCGAGTTTAGGCTTGGTGACAACACGCGAGACAACACTGAGTATTTTCAGACGCGTTCCCAAAGTGACCAAAAACCGCACGATCGGCGATCGAACGGTTTTTGGTCACTTTGGGAGTGAGATCGTGAGTTTCTAAGGCATGGTGACAACACGCGAGACAACACTCAGTGTTTAAGTATTACCAGTGTTTAAGTATTACCGTCTGAAAATACTCACTGTTTGATTTGTTAAATATGCAATTTTAACTAAAGGCGGAAGGCTTTCTCTCCGGGAGTGTGCCCCTGTCCAGCGAAATAAAGATCTCTAAGATTGAATACTAATCTGAGTAATCTTTTGCTTCAAAATATTATCACATATTCCTACTTAGTATGATGTGGGTACCCGTTTCGCTTCAAAGAAGATGAAACCCCATAGCGCAACTATTGCGGGTTTCAAATTCCTTAAATTCCAACCGCTTCCGCCAAATGAACGCGTCATCCCACAACGAGATGTGTGGTTGACCGTTCAGTTTGTGCAATTTGTTTAGGGAAAATAACGCATACGAAATACTATTTTTGCTAACGCTTCCCTCATCCGTTGCCCAGGCTCTCTTGCAAACGAGCGCGCGAATGAGGGAAGAAACGCCTAGCGGAAACGTGGACGCGGTTGACATCCGCGTTTCCGCTAGAGGTGAAATTGCACTGCCAAACGGTCAGTATGTGTTTATTATGCTTATATGATATGCGTGATATGTTCATGCTGTGCAGGATGCGTCCCTGTTGGGCGTGAGTCGAGTTGGCTGGCTCGAATCACGCCCATGATTACCCCCCTCACAAGAACCGTCAAGCATCCTAGATTCCGAACGGATCTTGCTTCCAACCCATTCTAATTTGAGCAGAATTGCCTGCACACTCGGTATCGTGGTCAGGAACTCGCGTAGAATTACGTATCCGGTTCACTGAAAGCCCCATATCTTGGTTCAACGAAAGCCACGTATCTTGGTTCAACGAAAGCCCTGTATCTAGTTCAATGAAAGCCCCGTACCTGGTTCAACGAAAGCCCCGTATCTGGTTCAATGAAAGCCCCGTAATCTTGCTTGCGCAAACAAAGTTGTTCCTAACACTTATTATGTAGTCAACTGTACAAGGGAACCGTGGAAAGCAAGGGCAACGCACCTTTCATTTTTGATGGAGAATCTTTTATCCTGTCCTCTTTCTTGAATAGAGGACAATAAAATGCATACCATCAATGTGTTCAACAGTACAACGACGCCCGCCATTATCGCAAGAAAGGCACACCCTAGTGTACTTTTTCGGAGGCTTCCTCATGTTTGCAAAACGAAAGTGAACAGATGGGTGGGGGGAAAATTTTAACGCTTTATTAAAAATTTAAACGCAAATTTTTAGACGCATATGCATGTGTCACAAACCTATTCCCCAAAAACAGATTGAAATTTCTATTCCCCATTTTGGAGTAATCTATTCCCGAATCATTATGCTACCGTGGCCGCAGGGCTTCTGCTTCAGCTTACACATACAGCATACTGCACAAAACTGAGAGCAGGTTGGCATAGCTGCTATAGCTCGCCTGGATAGCAGAGGCCGACCGAGCTGAATGCCAGGTAGGTCGTAGAGCCTGAGCAGACTGACCGTAGAGCCGTGACCCATGACTGTATGGAACTCCACAAAGGGACTGACCCGAACAGGAGTGTTCCTGTTCCTGAACAGGATACATATCTCAAAGGGAGTGCCATCAATGAATACTCTGTCAGGTCCGCCATCTGAGCCAGCCGGTGTCAGTGGGTGACTAGATGCATAGGCATGCTTCCATGAGAAACTGAAATCTTCTTACCGCCTTTAGGGTAGATATGCAGTACTTCCATATATAGTACATGTCTTATGCCATATCTGGTGTTGGGGCATATATGGGACAATCCAGAAGTAGGTGGTGTTATGCGGGTCAAGAGGAAAGTCATGGTTGCCCTTAGTAAACATTCTATCAATCATACTGATACTGAAGGGAATATTGCCGTAGAAGAACTGTCCCGTCCACTGTTTAGTGTGACAATCATCTGATATAGACCAATGTTCAAGAGCTGGGTGATTGTTACCCTCGCCAACAGGCAGAGAGTCACCATACATAGATACGTCAAAAGCTGGAGTACCAAGTTTAGCTGTGGCTGTAGGAGAGCCGTGAGTAGTAGCCCATTTATTATACTCGCTATTACTCCACTACCAGTCTGATGAGTCTCCTGTGCGGGTCCTGACAGCTGCTGAGCCGAAGTGGTGAGTATGCGGGCTCTGTGGCTCATCCCAGAGGTAATCCACCTGATTTTCCATGATACGGTACGTCCTGCCTGAGTCCAAGTGAGTGTAAGTAAGGCATGCTGATGAAGTCCGGAGAACTGAAGCCGTGTCTGAGCATGACCCGGGTAGATAGAAGAGTCCTGGCGCCTTCCTTAAAGTGGCAGCCAGGAATAGAGTACTCATCTATCTCTCCTGATAGTATCTCACGGCCGTACAGGTGTAGTGTGCAGGTCCCGTCTGTCCTGGATACAGGTCCTGTCATCACTGTAGAGAAACCAATAGTGGATGAAGTGTCCAAAGCTGAGATCCTAGACCTGGTGCCTGTGATATTGCCTGTGGCACCAGAGTCTACCACAATGCCGTCACCGTCTCGTGACAATGCATAGGCTGAAACAACTGGACTACTGGTGAAAACTAGTCCAGGTGGTGGTGTGCCGTGTGCAGTCCAGGTGAAACCGAGCCACCAAGACATGTGTACCAAGGCACCGCCGACCGTGACCATGATCTCTGCAAGGTGTGAGGCGGTCTGATATACACTGCCAGTCTCATGCAAGGCCGCTGAGCTGACACCACCGAAACCTCTGTCCAATGTACTGTCGCCTGACAGAGAGTGACTGAAAGTCCAGAAAGAAGAGAAACAGACACTGAATAATGATAGCCAGAATAGTTGCCAGAGCCAGAGCTGTGAGGTGTCGAGTCCGCCTACGGCGGTCCTCACTGCCTGGTGTTGTTGCTGCCCGGAAGAGTTGTATCTGGGAGGCGGTATCGGGCGGCATACCAGAGCTGGTGAACTGGCTGTGGTCGCTGTGAAAGCTCTCTGAACCAGGTCCAGAGGAAGAGCTGTGTCCAGACCCGAGATCTGACCAGTCCCAATCACATGAACCACTATACCCAGTGTTACCATCCCCAGTGCCACCATCAAAGCCACCATCAGACAGTTTCCCCGTCCCCGTCCCCTGGGCCCCTCCCCGTGGGCCCCCAGGTGATAGCAGTCTCAGTCCGTACAAGGTGTCCTCCTGCCTCACAAGCAGGCTCACATCTGCCATGGCACAGCCTAGGAAGTAGAGGACAACGAGTGTGGATACGGGGGCATGTCTGTAGAAGGGTACACCACCCCTACCTACACCTCTACGCATGGTAGGTCCGGCGACGGGTGGTGGGGGGTCAGAGTACTGTCCTTCCCCTGAGCCTCGGGGCTCAGGGCAGTCGGGCTCGTCCGAGGCCCCGACTACGGACCCCGCAGACACCCTGTGTCTGCTGGCAGGGGGGTCAGTAGCCGTGGCATACAGTCCAGCTCCTGCGGTGACAGAGCACGGGGCAGAGCTGGGAGGGAAGGGCACTACTGGATGTGGTGCTCGCGGCTCCCTCGATGTCATTGCGGCCGAAGGTAGGGTGTCGTGCCACTGGGTAGGCTGGGTGTGATCCTCACACCACATCCTGTCCCAGTGGTCCCGCTCCCTGTCGGTGAGGTCGGGAGGAGTACCGAAGCTACGCCGAAGCTCCTCGAAGGGGCCGGGCTCCGGCCCAGTCACAGGCTCCAGTTGTGGACTCCAAGGCCTCGGCCCCCAAGCCCCCTCAGACTCCCGAGTCTCACTAGATGGTTGTTCGGCCATTCTCTGGAACCGAAGGTCACCTGCAAGCACCAGGTCAGCAAACAACCCGGAGCTAGGCTCCAGGGGTGTGTCGTGTGCAAACAGTGCTGAAACAGGGTGAATACAGGTGTCCTCCTGATCAACACCGTCAGGTGTGTCAATCGAGGACGGCACGGTGTGCACCGATGGCTGAGCGGTCCCGTCTAACATCACACCTGCGTCAGGATGTGACCGGGTGGACGCAGTGTGTGTGTGTCACATGGTGAACACGTGATGCTCGGGGCCGCAGTGTAGAATGAAGAGAGATCAAGCGGTGCCTCAGGGGTAGCGACAGAGTCCATGCGGTCATCGGCCGGTGGGGTTGGTGTGGTGTCACGATCGACACCACCCACCCCGAAGCTGCCGAAATGAACTCTCCCTAGTGAAAGGGAGGAGAGGGGCTCCTGAAGATCTAGCTCATTGTAGGTTGGGTCGTCCCCTTCACAACAAAAGGCTTGGAATTTCGCCGAAGCCTTCCGTTGTAGCCGATTCCCCTCGTCATGTTGTTCCTGGGTGTAGGAATCATGCTCCCAGGCATCCCACTCTGAGTCAGTCCACTCCTGTGGTGCCCAAGCGGGTGCATGAGAAGCATCATCCCCCTGGGTGAGGTAGGCGGCAAAGGACAGAGACCCGTCGCCCGGGTACGTGCACACCGACTCCGATGAGTCACAGATGTCAGGTGTGCCGTGCTCCCAACAGACCGCCTGGAAAGCCTCCTCCGAATGCTCGTAAGCCGCCTGGTAGCGTGCTGCCAGAACATCGGTGAAGGCTCCCTCGGCCAGAGCCTCAGGATCAAGGCGCATCGAGTGTGCCGCCAGGTGCTGTGTGTGTACACAGTCTGCCTGGCGGTGTCTTCCACCGCAGGACCAACAGTTTCCGTAGAACTGTTTGGCCCCTGGGTGGAAGGTGACGCGGGCCTTCTGCTGCTTTCCTTTGCCCTTCTTGCCTTTCCCCTTGCCCTTCCTGCGGATGCCCTGCGACCAATTCCCCCCCTTCGCCAAGGGGGAGGCAGCAAAGCGGAAGCTCTTCCCCTTCCCCTTAAAAGGGTGGGAAGAACGTCCAGGGTAATACACATCACGAGTGCGGGCATGGGGGTGGTCGGGAGCTCCCCTGGGGTCCAGGCCACCACGTTCACCGTGGCGGCGACCTGCATCATTGTAGAAAGCGCTAGTCAGTGGCTTCGCTTTGCCTGATGTGTTGTAGGTCCGCTGGATCGCGAGCCCACAACTAACCAGGGTCAGGTCGGCGTGTTTCTTGACTTTTTCAACCGCGTAATCCTCGTGCACCTGTTTGTAGGTTTGAGGACAGGTGCGACGCAGGAATAGCCGGACAGAATCTTCCCTCGAGATGTCGAGGCGGCTGTGTTGCCCCAAGTCCGTCGCAGCTACTGATAGCTTCAGTGAAAGCCTTGATGAAATCCTTGGGGTTCACACCAGCCGGGACCTCCACTTTGCGAGTGAAGACGAAGTCAGTCTGTGTGAAGTCTTCCAAGTCGGGCATTACGTCCCTGACTAAGGCAGTCAAAATAACCTTGCCATCGTCAGGGAAATAACGGTGTGCTTCCCGAACTGAAGCGAGCGCTGGACCACCACAGAGATACTCCAACAACTCTTTCAAGAGTTTGTTAGCGTTGGGCATCACTGTGGCGGTCACGTCGTCCAGTCGGAAAGCGTGTGCGTAAAGGGGGTTAAATCGTGTGAGGCGCGAGGTAAGCTCTTCAACGAGGGAGTCAAGTAGCAAACGAGCATTAAACTCGTCACCACAAAATCTCCACTCATCGATGGCGTCCCCTTTGCCACACAGCTTCGATTTAATTCCCCTCACGAGCGCTTCGATCTTCTGCTGGTCATCTAGGAAAATCACAGCATCAACTTTGAATTTCTTTTCCGTTGCTGACTGTGACGAAGGCGCTGCAACTGGCGTGGGCGCCAGCTGGTCAAACTGCAATTGTCTTTTGGAGGCGCCAGCCGGGTGAGCTCTCAGTCTAGCTGGAGCCATCAGTTGGTACGGCGTTGACGCCATGCCGGCGATTTTAGCAGTTTAGGTCAACTCGCGCGTGAGTGAAAAAACCAAAATTCAAAAATGTGGTCTAATCAAGGATCTAAAAAGTACACGGTAAAGCTCTCGTCAAGAGAAAACAAATTTACACTCGAGCAATTGATAGAAAATAAGGGCAGGGGCTTCAAATTCAGGGTCAAAGGTTAGAAATTTACAGCCATGGGGTAGGGTAAGGTGAGAGAGGGCCGGAGATCGTGTTGTGAGGCTTGATGTTGACGCGCGTACTGCCTCGGAGACTGCGGTTAGCTACACCGGTCCATCTGATTCCTAAGCGATTGTGCTTACAACGGAAAACTTGCCTCTCACTCACACTACCTTACCCCGTGACTAGTGCCTTCTAGAACCTCATCCCTGATTCTCAGCCTCGCGCCCCTATAAAGGCTTTAGCCAGCCATACTCGGCGGTAATCAATAACCACCTAAGGCCGGTGGTGGGCGCAAACCTGTGAGAACACACGCACACACACACACACACACACAGTGAAGCACTACTAACAGGGTGCTACGCTCGCATATGTCAACCGTGAAACTGTGAAGCTATACACAAGATAATACGAAGTGATATAGCTTCCGCTGAAAGAATGTGATGTCAGCCCCTAGGAAGTCAGGTGTGGAAATGACAGATGCTAGAATGAACTGTCTGACTACCGAAGTCGATATCGGAGATGGCGCTGATGACAGTGAAGTAGTCATAGTAGTCGAGCCGTATCGGTGATGACACAGATAACTATGACACTGTCGACGTGCCAAATCCAGCAACTACACCATACAACCTTCGATCTGATGGTCAGGCTGAACGTACCAACCGTGTAGTGGAGGACATGCTGCGGTCATTTGTGGAGGACAATCCTGAGTCCTGTGACCTGTACACGACTAATGTGGAATTTGCGATTAATGATTCGCGCCATGATTCTACATGTTTTACTCCTTTTGAGCTGGGTTGTGGTGTATCACCGATGTCACAGCTGGATATTTTCTTAGAGGCTGCTCAATCTGGCAGCGGGCGACGAAAAGGAGGGGCAGGGACTGCGCATGAATGGGCATCTCGGTTTTCGGCGCAGTTGCGGGACGCACGCAGCAAATTGGAGTTAGCGCAGCGCCGGCAGCGTGATGTTTTCGACCAACGACACACGCAGCGGGAGTACGCGATAGGCGATCTGGTGTGGATTGAAGCTAAGCATCTCACAGAGAAGCTGATGGACAGGTCGCTTTGCCGCAAACTCAGCAAACGGTGGCACGGGCCAGTCGCAGTATCAGAACGCTTCTACAGTGACTTGCAGACGGATATGCTAGAAGCGCATAGGGGAGCGCCAGTTGCATATAGACTGAAGCGCTACCGCCGCACTGGAGGATACATGACGTGTTTGCGCAGCACCGATTGAAACCCTACCTTGGGGGAGAGAACACCTTCGCGCTGCGGCAGAAAACAATGGTACCTGAAGCCGTGGGGGTGGATGGACAGAACGAAGGAAGCACATGTGGAGAAGATTTTAGGCCGGCGCGTGCGAATCAGTCGCGGGAAAGAAATCGAGGAATGGAAGGTGCGATGGACTGGGTTTTCCAAAGCCCATGATCAGTGGAGAACGCGTGATAAGCTGGAACGCGGTGCTCCACTACAACAGTTGCGTGATTTCGAGGAGCGACGCCTAGCTATGGAACAGCAAGTTAGGGATTCAGCAGCGCAGAGAAGAGAACACCGACGCCACTAGGACGCCACATTACTGATGGCCTCCGGCGACAGAACTCTGGCGCAACATTTATCAGCTCAGTTTTATGGTATATCTAACAGTTCAGCGAGTGCATGCCTTCGATTATGCTATTCGCGCGGGATAACAGCACTCGGCTTTCTTCAGCGTAAGCGACTTCCATGCGCACAGTATGTTCTGGGGGGGAGATGAGCTCTTAGTCATTATTTTCCGTTTGTATATGTCAAACTTATCCATGGAAAAGTATTTATATATAAATGCCATACTACCTACTCCTCTATTTTGTTCATACTGCATGTATGGATAACAGACTATTGGGGATAGGTGAACCAGTATGCATGTTTTTAGACGGTGTTTTTCTGTTACTATTCTCGGTTTATAGACGACGGGTGACCTGCCACGTCATCATAACGCGCAGTGTAATGCAGACACGTGGCAGCCACGTAGGTTGCGATATGCGTTTATGCGGTACGGTATGCCTTCATTATGCGGTTTGACATCGTGGTTCGAGTGATCATCGAGCAATCGACGGAGAGAGATATCTTTTTGGATTGGGTGTGTTCATAAACACAAGCCCCGCGTCAAAAAACGCGGCTATACAACTATCATCACACGGGTATTGTTGCATGAACGGTGTCTATTCGTTTAATTACAAGTAGAATGTTTGCTAGTGTTAGTAGTGTTGCAATATATATATATATATATATGTCGCAAAAGCCATAAGTCAGCAACCAATGCTTGGTCGTACAACATATCATAGCGTTACAACTATTACATTGCAAAGTACGTAAGTTACTACCAGGCAAGAGATCTCGAATTAGTTCATTCCACGCCTTTCAGGCGCCGGAAAGTAATGGTCTACTAATCTATCAGCTCCCAGTATACTCCGTCTTCGTCGTCCATTGCTTCCTGACACATGAATATTTCGTAAGAACAACGCATACACGCGAAATGTTCGGTATGCTCATTTATCGCAACAAGATGCGAACCAGCATTAAACCATATGCGAACGTTTGCAGGAAGGTCACAATAATCGCATTTCATGACGAGTTTGCCTTGAGGCGTGGTCAGTTGTTAGTTGTTAGTGTCAAGCTGGGGTGGCACGATGGTGAGCGTAAGCAGCAAATGAAGGCTAAGTAAGAGGTATTGAGCTTTTATACCTGATCAACTAAGGCAATCGCAACTGATACAGTACTCGTCGAAAGGTGTCGTTTCGTCATTCTGGTACCAACAGACCAATAGGCGTACAACGTTGACTGGAATAACCATTAATCGCGGAGTCATCCACGCTTCACCCCATGCATATTCAGCGCGATCGGGATAGCGTTCCGGCTCTACCAATTCAAAAAACAGATAAAACCGAGTTCGTCGGGTAAAGCGCCACATAGCCCATATCAGATCATGCCTGTGAGGCATCGGCGGGCGGCGGAAAGGGCGGTTTGCCATCGTTGTCAAAGTCCACTGGTGCAAATTGCATTCGGGGCATGGTTGGTGCACCATCTCATGGCGATGAATGGCATCTACATCGATACTGGCACGATTCCGATGCACATCCCCAAACCTTAACACTGAAGGCATCACGAGTTTGCAGAGGCGCGTCGCTCACTCTCTGGTAGGAGGTGGCAGGGGTGGCACGATGGTGAGCGAAAGCAACAAATGAAGGCTAAGTAAGATGAATTGAGCTTTTATACCTTAGTCGGAGTCGGAGTCGGAGTCGGACAGCAACTGTGGGACTTCGGTATCCTGCCAGAACTCGCAATCCGCGCCAATCTTGGGCCAACATTTGTCCGCGCCAATCTTATCTTGGCCAATCTTGTGATTGTTGGTTTCATCCTATTGGTTTGCGGCACCTTGAGAGGCCCAAGCCCTCCTTGGCAATATTTAAATCGCTTGAGGCCTTTAGGAGGATCATTTTCCATTCCTTCCTGGAAGACACACCGCTTCATCTTTGCATTATCAAGAATGGTGGATACCCATTACGTCCTGTTTGGGATTGTTCTTCCTTACATTCGGAAAATGCGTCAATTGCGTGAGGAATACTTTGTGCAGGCATGGGTCGAAGAACGTTTCTTGTGGGCGTTGGAAGAACAAGTTTTGACGTTTTCAGGCATGTTTGGTGATGTTTGGATGCCTGTCAGCTGGATGATATGTAAGTTCTTAAACATCCCCTACGAGGACAGACATGTCCGACAGGACTTAGTGGCTACTATCCAAATTCATGGTCCTCCCACAAGGACCAACGCGCGATGACTATCATGAGTGCCACATGGATCTTTGAGGCGTATACGTGCTTTTGGCATCATTTTTATGAGTCAATTGAATAACTTCCCCTACAGGATCGTCCGCGCGTGTGCTAGAGGGGCGTGCTTGAAGGTTGCGCTTTTGATATGTTTTTTTTATCGAAATCGTCGAAAAAAAGATGGTCCTCCCACAAGGACCATAGTCTGTAAGCGTCCTAGCGGTTGCATGGTGCGCGGTGTTGGCCGCTCATGGTCGCACACCTTGAATTTGTGACCAAATATGAAAAGTTAGTTGGATAGTCCACACTCTAGTCGCCATCTGAGCTCTCGTTTACCGTGGCGGGTGATCACTCCCAAGTGAAATAATGATTTTGTGATTTTTGCACTTCTAATTTTCACTTCGCGTCAAGCTAACGAGTGCACATCGCTCACATACTTGCCCATATGACTTATGTTAAGCTTTCAAAAAATCATTTTATGGATATACTTCAAAAGTTTAAGCACCATACGCTCCTACCACACTGTGAATGCACTCTAGCGGGCATCGTGGATAATGGGTCATGTTTGCACCGATTATCCCATTCCGGCTAAAAAACCGACTAAAAAGGTGTACGGTTGTTCATACACATTAGAGATGGCCAATATATGCACTCCAACATGACGTATGGCCCAAATATGATGGGGACATGTGTATAAGATCGATATGATCGCATGGACGAAGGTGTAGCCTGCACATACTATTCCCAAAAAATTATTGAAGATATCGTATCTTTTTGTGCCTTTTTGAATTTTCAAAAAAAATGCAATCTGAAAAAGTTGAGGGTGCTTGTCGCAAATGCGAACGCCATGGATATATTGGGTGGATCCAGGCCGGACCAAGCATCGAAGTAATTGATATATGTCCCATTGATACTAACAATCATTGGGCGCGCCTTCTAGATCCGAACCAATGCGCAATTAAATTCTTGCAACATTGGTCCTTGTGGGAGGACCATAATCGAGTATGGTCCTCCCTAAAGGACCATGGGATAGTAGCCATTAGGGATCGTTTGGTGGCGCTACACCTGGAGAATTCGGAAATACATGTTTTTTTACCTTCAAGAACCGGAACTTTATCCCGACCAGAGCCCAATAGGGAACGAATGGGTTACCCCAAGGACACTGGTCATTCCAATCGACGTCACTTGGGCGCTTATTATTCCGCGGCATCAACGAGAAGAGGAAATCGACCTATATTGCGTGCGATGCAATTGCCTTGACCAATAAAGCTCTGCCATTATATTTATGTTCTCCGATAGAGCGTCAACATTGCCGTCAACGTTACCTCGCTATCGAGGGAATTAAAACCTACAAGTACCGCAAATGATTGTGGATTGAAGATATAGATTCCAATGTATCAGCAATATAGTAGCCTTAGCACCGTGAAATGATCGAAATCTCTTGCCTAGAAGACATCATAGACAAAATAATATTTGGTGTATTTTGAATAAATTTGTATGATGATATAGATTTGTGTATCATATGCTAGTACCCATCTCAGTTGCAACTTATTTTACGGGAATTGAAGTACCTATATACGCACATTCATAAACGTGTACCGTGCATGCTGGCCTAAATTGCACATGGATGTACCCATATTTGCATACTTGTACATGATATGCACGCATATGAACAAAAATGCAACAAAAAAATCTACCGGGACTCGCCGAGTACGAAAGCATCATGCACAAATAAATAATTCGAGTAATATTTTGTAATAAAAATTGCGGGACGACTTACGTGTCGCTTACGTGTCGCTTACGTGGCACATTTCAGATGACGTGACAATAACTTTTAGACGACGAAAATTGTGTCAAAATGAAGGTTTTTAGACGACGATCGAGATTCATTTATTCCCAATAGTCTGTTGGAGAGAAATATAAGAAGCCTACGTGTATCTGGACTAATGCGCCACCTAGTGCGCCACTGCGTGAATGTACCACGCAAACTCCGTGCCCATGCAAATGGGCCACAGGAGTACATCCAATCACTGCTCAATTAGGTCCTCATCCAGATCAACAAGGGATGAAGAAGTCACATGCAGTCTACCCAATCCCTGCAAAGTTGTTGAGAACCTTATTTCAGTGTTTGTTCCCCAGGAAGACTTGAGATGCTGGGGTGACATCAGGAGAAAGCCACCCCTAAGGGGGGAGAGTTGTGCCAGGGGGCACGATATATGGATAATAGCCGTGCCAGGGCACGATGTACGTAATTTCCCCACCGAGGGGGTCCGATTCAGATTATCGACATATTAGGGGAAATAATGAGAGAGAATCTGACATTGTGGAAGAAGAATGCAAGATCAGTAAATGTTACCTCTCTGTCAGAATCGTGAACGATAGTAGAATTATTAGGAACGATTATGACAAAATCAACGATGACGATACGATATCGTCACAGATGTGATAGAGGTGACGATTATGGCGGCGCAGGTTGGGGAAAAATAGGAATGATTGTTCTGTGCAACCTAGCCGATCATGAATACAGCCTCTGGCTATATAACAGCGAAACACGAGTTCCTCGGGACATGGTTACGATTAAAAACATTTTTGTTGTAACACGGTTATTTGCTCATAATCACTATAACGTGATATATACGATCTGATTACGGATGATGCTGTAACTTCGCATATGTATTATTATGCCCTGTCTCAAGTAGGATAGTAGTATCGCGTTATGTTATTTGACTTGTTTGGATACAGTATTAGTTTGAGTGTTGTTGTCCGTGTGATTGACTACGGCAGGTAATTTCACGGCGGAGCTGGCAGTGACATGTGCTAGATATGTAACGGGGCAGTGATATATCTATATAAGCTGTTAAACCCTAGGATATGGGTTTCGGATATCAGAACGGTAAAAGTGCGTCGATATAAAAGTGAAGTCCACATAAATACCTGACTGGGTTTTCGCACCTACGGGTGACGGTCACCCAGCCTACCAAAGGATGTCACATGCGACAGTTGGTGGTCACAGTGTCACATCCAGCAACATGGGCGCGCAAATTTTGGGAGGTATCAGACTGGAAACCCTCTGCACCGTCACCTGTGGAGACTGCGGTGGGTCCGAGCATTAAAAAGGGAAGACTAAAGGTGGCACGCAGGTCACCGTGGCAGACTTTTTGGCTGACTCTGATGACGAAGATGGTGGTGAAGAGGAGGTTGTTATCACTGATGCGGCTGAGCAAGTAGGCGAGTTCACCTTGTACTTAGGGCTGCCCCGAGCTGCAGCAAATGTAGACCTGTTGGGGTGGCGGAGGGATCACGAGTCTAAGTTGCCACACTTAGCTAAAATGGCCCACAAGTCTCTTGCGCCACCTGCTTCAACTGCGAGTGTTGAGCGTGCTTTTTCAGCGGTTGGGCACATGCATGGAGACCTGCGCGAGAGCACGATGAGTGAGGACATTATTCAACACGTCTCTTATAGTTGGAATGAACACCTTGTGAGTATCTTGGGAAGTTGGCAGATAAGTTGACTGCTGGTTGAGCGCGAACCTCCTAACCCCCTCCCAGTCCCTTCATATAATCATAGATAGCAAAATATTTCAGGCAATAGTAATGTATACTAGTAAATTTGCAATGAGGCTGGGTATTAGTTTCAAAACCATAATCGGTTATGAAGTAATGGTCAAAATAACAATCAAAATTAGATTGCTGGTTTTGTATCTCGAACCCAATTTGACAGTTCGCTTTGTAGCTTTAAGCAATTTCGATTCCGGGCTTTGACCCCCCAAACTAATTCGATGGTGGGCTTTGAAAATCAAAATCGGATTGATTAATTTCGCTCGCCGCAAGCGCGATCCCCCCTTAAGCATGGCGAGGATGTGAACTTTTGGAATGGGGAATGCCGATAATCGATTATCGAGGGCAATTTTGGACATTTATCCGAGTCGATCCGATTGAAGGGTTTGACGTGTGAACCTAATTTGATTGTGGGGTTTGACCTCCCAAACTGATTCGATTGTGGGCTTTGAAACCCTAACCCAATTCGATGAAAGGCTGGTTGTTCCCCAACCAAGTTCGACTGTGATAATCGCAATTAACCGATTAATCGGACATTCGGCCAAACTAATACCCAGTCTTAATTTGCATCAGTTTGGCGGGTTTAGTATAGGGGATCGAACACAATTGATATGCCTGTCCGAACAACCAAAATTGATTGATTACTCACCTTAGATATCATAATCAATTGATCAACAACTCTGTTAAAAATGATCAATTGATCGACAACTCTGTTAAACATGATCAATTGATCAACAACACATGGCACCCATGACATACCGGTAAAAAGTCATCCAAGAATTAGTTGTTATTGCTAAACTGTTATTTCGGCCCGCGGGGAAAACGGGTTGAGACATCTCGGAGGTCCGCAGACGCTCACCCATGCATCCTACGTGGCAAAATGGGCGGCGCACCTAAAAACATTTTGTTTTCAAGTTACCAGAAAACATTTTTGACCCTGCAGGTGCTCTGAGGTGACTTGAATCCTTCGTTTAATGTTTAGAAACAAAGCAGCGTTTCGGTCGCACTGACCTCTTTTTACAAACTTATCAGGTGACGCGGATTGAATTTGTAAAAAAAAACAACATAAAAAAGACCCGATCTTTTTCCTTCAGATTTTAGATGACTTAGTTTAGAAAACTTTTGGTGTTGCAGAATTTCGAGTTCGGGTCTCAGTTGATAGTAGTTGACCGCTTCCGCTGAAGACGCCAGAGTCACTGTGCAAGCTCTGAATGTCCGCTCATAGGCTCGAACATTCATGGTGTGCTCTGTACTTCATCGCTTAACCTGAAACCCTGTCACAAGCTTTTTTAGCAGCCTAACAGGAAGGGTTCTCCGTCTTCTCTGAAAGGGGGCAGCGCGTCGAGAGAAGAATTCTCTGGTGGGACCTCTGTGTCCTCGGGTTTAATCACCCCTGCCCTCCCTTCTAACTCTTGTGTGCGCTGGTGTCTGCAGATGAGCCTTGAAAGTTCTCTCGGAAAGCTCCCAATAAGTTCTGATAAAAAACTTTTTTTTCCTGGCGCTTTTCTCAGACGTTGCGAGGGTGCTCTCTGAATTTTCGTTTCCATTAAACCATGACCCTCTCAGAACCACACTTAGCCGAATTACTGGTATCACATAAGAAGAAGCTGTTGAAAGAGCAAACATGTTTTTCCTTTAACCTCCCCTGAATGATTATCATCTCCACTTCTTCTCCTCATCCAGATGAATACTTGATAAACAACCCCTTTCTTGGTAGGAGGGGTCCCCCCCCACCCACCTTAGCTCGCCCTCCACCCCCGCACTCCGCTCCCTCCACCCCCGCCTTCCCGACCCTCCACCACCGTCCCCCCTCCGCCTCGCTTCCGCCCCTTTTTTCCATCACAGATGCAGCCTTGCTCCACCTCCACCTCCTCTGCTGCTTCTCCGCCGGCACGACCTTTTAGCGCTCTGCGTAGTTTTGCCTTGCCGCGGTTTCTTAGGTTGATATGACCTAGATGAGCCCTTCGGGGTGCGCTATGAGGATGATTTCAGCTCCCTCTGTTCTTCAGTTGCCTGCTTGCAGGATTACAGCGGACTCATGCCATTGTCATTATTCTCAGCGTAATAAATGTTATATTATTGTCCACTACCCGGCCTTGGGTACATCACGATGTACCCAACGTATGCAGATTTTCCCGTGTCATTTGTGCACCGATCGCGTGGGCAAATGTCTTGACAATACTCTAAACCGATTCCTCATAAGCGGATGCGCGCATGCCGGCTATTTGACCACGTGTACTCAAACGCCGGCTACCGCCGTATGCCGCCGGAAAGAAAATGAAAAGTCGATATTTTGGGGTACATCCCTTGGGTACATCGATGGGGATGCATCATATGTGCTCCTTAAACAATAGCATCGCAAAATCTAACGTTCGTGCATCACGTGTAGTACCCTAAAAAGCAAGTGTCATTCATTGGGTGGGCGTTTCATCCAAAAGTTTCAGCTTCAAACGTCATGGCGTTCGATGTGTTCTTAGAATTTACCGAAAAAGGGCCGATTCTACCGCAATGACTGGAATTTTGCTTATACTACCTGCCTCCTCGACGGCCCTTTGAAAATGTGAGGACCCATGTTGTCAAGTTCTCGACCTGCTCTTTCCGTAGTGTCTTATCAAAATTTTCATCCGAGGTCGCCTTGATCCTCAAAATGTCGGTTAAAGCAGCCGGTATCTCGTACATTGCCCCTATGAAAAGTTGAGTTTGCCGAGTTCGGAACGTCACGAGTGGATATGCTATCGAGTCAAAATTAGCCCTGCGATATATTGGCACCCTGGGGAGGGTCTTAAGATAATATATTTTCATGTATCAATGACACAGTAATGAATTTAGTCATTGAAACACATCGCGCAGCTTGGGTACATCGCTATGTACCCAGACCCTCCTGGGTACATCCCCATGTACCACCGGGTAGTGGACATTATTATTCGTGTCGAAGCCTGAATTATTAATTTTCTGCAGTCTGGAAGTGATGAACCCCAGAGCTGAGAACATCGTCACACGGCTGCGGCAAGCTCGCTGCAGCCTGCGAGTCGTTTGCGTTTACCTTACCATGGTTTGCTTAACACCTGAAGGGTCACATGTACCCAACAGGTTTTATTTTTCCCCGAGCAAATTTGACGCATTTCAGGAACATTGGGGACTTTCTTGGATTTCGTGGGAAATGTGACTTGTTTCCGAAACAAGTAACTTGGGATGCTTTCCCTAGGAACATTGCCTTTCACCGGAGCAGATTCGACGTGTTTCCGAAACAAGTAACCTGGGTGTTTTTAGCTGGAGCATGGTTGAAGGGGTGCCGTAGGGTGGAGGGTGGGGGGTGGGGGGAGTCAACGATATCGATGTTTCCGGCGCGCGCAGGAGGAGGGGTTGATTTATTACTCCCGTCCGCACGAAAACATATGGGGGTCCTACATCGAAATTGTTGGTCACCGTCGTCCCTGACGAGTACTAATCTCGCCCAACGGTGCTCCATGTAGTGCAATTTTTAGTGGGTGTACGTTTACCGTGGCATGATCGAAGTCGGTCGCCGTGCCCAAAAGTATTATCACAAATCACATTTCCCCAGGAAATGTCATCATTTCGACTTATTGTTTCGAAAACACGTCAATTTTGCTCCGGAAAGAAGCAACTTTTCAACTTGTTTCCGGAACAAATCAATTTTGCTCCGGAAAGAAGCAACTTTTCAACTCGTTTCCGGAACAAGTCACATTTGCTCCGGAAAGAAGCAACTTTTCAACTCGTTTCCGGAACAAGTCACATTTGCTCCGGGGAAAATCAATGTTTCTCAAAAAAGTACCTAAAGTTACTTGTTCCGGAAACTAGTCATATTTGCTCCTGGAATAATATTTTCCCAGGGCGAATTGATATACTGCTCATACTGATCCCGTACGTTTTCCAGGAACTTATTTTCACGTTTTCGGCGATAACGCAAGTTCTAGACAATCATCCATTTGCCACAATTCTTCGCATACCTTATATTATGGAACTAGATGGATGATATGGCACCTCATTATAGCGTGTTGAATTTCCCCAAAAAAGTTGGAAAACGTTGGGGGCGGGGGGGAGCTTGGGCCTTTGCCCCGCGACATGTGGTGTTGGAGGGGGTAGGTTTTGCCTCCCCGCGAAGGCGCGGGGTTGCATGGTCAAACCCCCAAACGATTTCGTCATTTCTTTTGGAAATTCAACACCCTATTCTCACTCACACCGTATGTGCACACATGAATATATGTGACCCACCATCACCATACTTAAGGAAATTCTGTTGAACAGCTGCTGGGGGCATTTTTGGGCATGCGCCATGAAAATGACACCACTATTGACTTGATGTTATGAGTGGGCGATGACGTATCATGATGCATATCAAAGAAAAAAATATCATATCCTTAATTTGAAGCCTTTAGAGCACTCTCCATAGAGCACGCTTTTTTCATGTACCAACTGAACACCCCTGCACTTTCCACCAAGTCCTCCAGTCGATATACCGAGTTTGGTGGACATTGAAGGGTTGAGGGACCTCGCCCAAGTCCCCAATATGGACACTAAATCACTAATAATTCATAAATATCCAATAGTTGACTACCGTGGCAGTTATATATTGCTAGATATTATACTGTAAAGTTATAATATACTAAGCGGCTAGAGGGTCTAAGCAAGTCCGAACGATATAGACAGGCTACATAGAGACGCCTGCTGCCGAGGACGTGCCTGCTGCGGAGGGGGCAGAGAATTTGGAGCAGCCTCACTTCACAGCAGGCGTGCTGTTGGATGAACACTGGAGGCACAGACTTGCAGAGGGTGGTTATTGTGTCGGTCACTTGCAGGACACCATATCGACTAAGGCTCTGTTCGCAGAATTTCACAAGGATTTGGCTCCGAGCTCCGAGTTCAAAAACAACTTCAGGGCGTTCAAGAAGAAGGCCAATGGGGAGCTCGACACCCTGAAGGACCCGAAGAGGTGGATCGGGAACCTGGTGGAGGACACACCGTTTTACAAACGGTTTGAACAGGTGGCTGCGGACGTGATAGCTGCGGTGGGGGACATTTTCGGGAACCTGGAGGTGCCGAAAGGTGACATGGCGCGAACCGCCCTGCTCATCTACCCGCAGGCGTTGGTGCAGGAGAAGCATCGGGACTATGGTGCGCTGTCCGTTATGCTAGTCCTGACGGACATGTATGTGCCCCTTTACCATGTACCCCCAGTCGCATAAGTTGGAGGATGGGGCCACCCTTGACACCCTTCGGCCGGTGACCTGCTACCTGCCGGCGAAGAACGTGGTGATCTTCGACGGCAGGCTAATCCACAACGCGGTGGAGATGCATTGTGGAACTTTTCGTGCGTCGGCGCACACGCACATTACAACAGTGGAAGACCTGTTTCCTGAAAACACCACTTTTCCGGTCTCTGGATCCGCCACTATAACTGGGTCGCCCTGGGAGTTTGTGGTTGGGCATGACCCTTGCAGAAGAAAGCATTATGACTCGCAAGGAATTGAGCGAGCCACTACCTCGGAGCCTTCCCAGGCAATGACTGCCCTGGAGCGGGAGATCGACTTCGCGAACGCGATCAATGATCATGACGAGGATATGGGGAGGAGTGTGGTGCTTGGGGAGCCACAGGAGTATGATGCGTGCCTGGCGTTGCGGGAGCTTCTGAGGGATACGGTGGCTTTTGGGAGGGTTGTGTACCACGAACAGCACAAGGAGGTGGTCTGGATTGGTGGCCCCATCGTGAAGCCAAGGGAAGGTGCAAAACAAGGGACGGCATGCTGGGTATATGGGCCGTGGCTTGTGGCGGATCCAGTGGGGAGTAAGATTCCGCGGAGGAGGGTGCTGTTCCGCGCTACGGCGTTGAACAGCAAGCTAAGTTTGCTAACACAAGCCAGGGAATGGGAGGTGAAGCACTACGACAACATTAACGCGGAAGGAGGCTTTTTTGATGAGGCATACAATTCCTTTAAGCACGGTCTGGTGGAGGAGGGGGTGATTCGGGTGATGAAAAGTTTGCAGGCATATGGGAAGGGGCATGCGGAGACGTTGACCGGCGAGTTGAAGCCGCCGGTGACTGCAGCAGCAGCAGCAGCAGCAGCAGAAGCGGAGAAGAAGGAGAAGGAGAAGAAGGAGAAGGCTGCAGCAGCGGAGAGGGAGAAGGAGAAGAAGGAGAAGGCTGCAGCAGCGGAGAGGGAGAAGGCGAAGAAGGAGAAGGCTGCAGCAGCGGAGAGAAAGAAGGCTGCAGCAGAGAAATCGGTGAGGAAGGAGAAGGCGGAAATCCAGGCAGCGGTAAAGAAGGCATTGACAATCCCTCGGGGGAATAAAAAGCGTGGACGGGGAGGTAGCCCCGCGGGCACTGGGGGTAAAGGACCGGAGCGCGGCACCAGCACGAAGGCGCGGAGGACAGGCGCTGAGGGGAACATCTCCGAGACTCTCGCCGCGTTCGGCTCCACTCAGAGAGTGCCTGAGGTTTGTGACCCACTGCAAGGCATTGGCCACGTGTCTTTGAGACGAACGCGCTCGCAGCAGGCAGCGGCGGCAGCAGTGTAGGGTGGCTCCGACAGGAAACGCAGGAGCCCTTGTCCAGTTCATGGCCCTCGTGCTGCACAGTCGGAGCCGGACGAATTGTCGGACACGGACACGGAGCAGGCAGGAGCAAGCATACCAGGAGGGCCGTTGTCTGCGCGAGCCCCGCGGGTTTTGGAGGAGCTGGGTACGCAGGTGGGTACAACTCCTTCAGGGCCTTTCGAGCACTCCCCTGGGGGAGTGCTCGATCCCCTGAACCTCTTCAACGATTCAGTGGGCCGCAACACGCCCATTGACAGCCGGCTGCATCATCACAGTGCAGACGCCGCGGAGCGGTTTAACAGGGAGCGCGCGGCGACGGGGAGCCTGACGACTGACTTGGCCAGGCCACGGTCGGAAGGTTGGGAGGGGCGAAGGGAGGTGACACCGAGCTCAGCTGAACCTCCGGTGTGGGCGTCGAAGGCCCGTCAGGCGGAGATTGCCGAGTTGGAGGCTCAGGTGAGGATCCAGGCCTTGAAGATGCAGTTGGCGCAGGGGGCAGCCGCCTTGGCCCAGGCAGGGATTGCGGCGGCTGCCTCCCCAGGGCCGGAGGTAGGTGCCACGGCAGCTGCCACGGCAGCAGCACCGCAAGCGGCGGCCACGGCAGCAGCATCGCCTGCAGCGGCCACCGCAGCAGCACCGCCTGCAGCTGCCACCGCAGCAGCACCGCCTGCAGCTGCCACCGCAACAGCACCGTCCGCAGCAGCACCGTCAAGACCCGCGCTCTTCCACGCGCCCAGCTCCCCTGGTGAGACTGCTCCGCCGGAGATGCCATATGAGTGGGTGTATGGTGGGGTTTATTATAACTCGGATACCGTACCTCCCCAACATCACGGGCGCGCCCTCCCCGCCCTCCCCCAGTACCCGCCCATGATGCTGGGGCTGGACCCGTATGCTGCGCAGACCCCGTATGCGCAGACCTATCGGGCACCCCACGGCCGTGCGGCCCATGATGCCATGCCAGATTATGCGTTGGCGGTGCAGCAGCAGGAACCTGAGCAGCTGGTCACGATGCCTTTACGGCAGGCGATGAGGCTGAATGTAGCCTTGGCAAGGCAGCTTCCGCCTGAGTGGTCCTCACAGCCGCAGCAATCATGGGACCCGTTTTATGGACCTGGCATGCGCCGCCCCTAGATATGGTTAAATTGGAGCCTGTGCACCAGCCTAAAAAGCATGTGAAGCTGTGAATCAGCCTAGAGAAGATATTCCGAAAAGAGATTTTCTCTCACACACTTAAAAGCATGTAAAAAGAAAGCTATTTTTAATGAAATGCTATGCAGTGTGCCTGTTGGCAATGTGATGTGAAGAGCAAAAGAAATGCATAGAACCTGAAAAGTGTTCGAAGTGCTGAAATATGTATAGGCAGCCCTGACCGGGAGTCCCGCTGCAGGCCCCTATGACGGATATCTAGGTAGCCGACACTGGACTGAAGACTGACCCGTAAGTTCGTGTTATGACACACCGAGTGTCACGGGTAGCTAGGTCCGAGACCGTTCCGACTCCGAGACCGTTCCGGGCGTATATCTAGCTTAGGGTTTATTTTCTTAAGAGAGTTTATCTATACTGGTTCCAGGACTGTCTGATATCCGTGAACCGGGATATTTCAATAGGTTATGGGCCCAGCACGCTTCCATTGTGCTCCAGCTAATTGTTATCCAAATAACAAATTATATTCATGTTTTGATAATGATAGGCTTGTGTTCCTCGTGATGGCAACTCGTATGCAATTACCAATTTCCAACTGAAACATGCCTGAAGACCACGAATATGCACACTTCGCACGCATGAGTATATAATATACGTACATGTAGAACGCCAAAACAGGCCCGCAACTGGCCGAAACAGGCAAAAAAATCGATTTCTGTTGAAATTTGGGCCAAAAAAATATTTTCTCCAATATTTCAAATTGCGATTCCCATCAGGAGTGCTTAGGTGATATGTGAAAACCCTCATTTCCACGATTGTAAGCACTCCACACGCGCGGAGTGGCGTAGAACGCCAAAACAGGCCCGCAACTGGCCGAAACAGGCAAAAAAATCGATTTCTGTTGAAATATGGGCCAAAAGAATATTTCCCCCAAAATTTCAAATTGCGATTCCCATCAGCAGTGCTTAGGTGATATATGAAAACCCTCATTTCCACGATTATGTGCACTCCACACGCGCGGAGTGGCGTAGAACGCCAAAACAGGCCCGCGACAGGCCGAAACAGGCAAAAAAAACAGCGATTTTCGGCCGATTTGGGCATTTTTTTTCTTCAAAATTTCAAATTGCAGTGACCATCAGGATTAACTACGTGACATGTGAAACCCCTCAATTCCACGAATCGCTGCACTCCTCACCCGCGTAATGGAGTAGAACGCCAAAACAAGCTAAAAACAACGGGGTTTCGGCGATTTCACCCCGAAAAATATTTTTTTGGGAAAATGAAAAAAGTCGTATTTTTTTAATTCCTGCGATTCCACAGCGATTGCATTACATCATAGAAATATTCCATTATAGTTGTGACACATACTTAAGCCATTCTCACTCGTGCGACGGCTCAAGGGAGATGTCATAAGCTCACCTATGATCCAAAGGTACCCTTTCGATCTCACGATTTTGTCGGGCCGACCAGCTATCTTTTTGGCAAATCGGATGCGGGCCATATACCTGTCATCGGGTTGTGGAACCATCTCCGTTTGGGGTTTCCCACGTCGGGGCGCTGTGGTTAATGTAAGCATATCCTCGGTGTTTGAACATCGGAGTGGTGTCAACGACGACGACACCTTTCTGCATCAAAGCAAACTCTTGTCCAAAAGGTCGAGGCTGGACAGGCTCGTCTTGCAGTCACCAAACTGAAGTGACGAGGTTACGAGGGTGCGAGGACCCGAGTTTGCCTTTTTGGGACATGCTTTTAAAGAGAGTAATTTTATGCCCCCACTGTGAAGGGTGCGTCATTACGGTTGTCCTTTTGGGATGCACACTTGCCTTGTTTCCAATGGTTGCTTTCATGCAGGGAACATATCAAACGCGCATGTCGTACGGCCAACACTCAAAATTTCCATCGGCCAAGTTTCGGCCATCCCGGTCAAAGTCTAAAATTGCCCGCGGCAGGCGCAAAATTTTAATTTTAAGTATGACAATATCATAAAAACCGCAAATTTTCGGGTTAATTTTCAAAATTTTACATAATTCGTTTCGGCCAACAAGCAAAAGCACACTCGGCCAAACCTCGGCCACAACCCTCATCGTACGGCCACAGACCGGCCATAGGGGGTTGATATGTTCCCTGCTTTCATGAGTTTCAGGATGACGCGTGAAACCAAACAAATGAATCATTTTTTTTTAAATTATTATCGTCTTTATTAATTCTTCCCGAAGCCTGCACCAAGACTCTTGATGCAGGGCGGTCGGTGGCTACTACAATTACAGATTACACCATGTTCGTTGTTCCAACACACTCTGCTGGCCCATTCCATGGAAGCAACTACTACTAATGCCGCGGCAAAAACCAGAAAACTAGCTCTTCATCCTTTGGGACCTTCCCGCTTACACGTTCCCACCTTGACCATGAACCTAACCTGTGAGCCATCCGTGCGTACTAAACGTAACATCAGCATCTACCTTGCCAATTATTACTGTACCCCAAGGGGGCCTAAGTGGGGGGATTATTCCTCCTCGTTCGTGCCGTCCAAGTAAGACTGCAGCGCATGGGAGAGGTGGAACAGGGGAGCGGTCGCACGAGTGAGATGGCCGAAATCTATAATCGATGATATGTTTGATATCCATGGAATCGCTATATCGGACTGCGATCGCAGTGGAATCGCATGAATTCTAAGGACTTTGCGAAAAAAAAATTCAAAAAAAAATATTTTTCAGGGTGAAATCGCCAAAAAACCGTTGTTTTTAGCTTGTTTTGGCGCTCTGCACCATTACGCGGGTGAGGAGCAGGGCTCTATATCGGTTTGGTTTTTCGGTATCGATACAATCCGATATCCGAAAAACGGTATCGATAATCGGCACAATCGATAAATAATCGATCGCTTGGACATTTATATGTATCTTGTTATAAATTAAATATGGAACACCAAAACCTGCACAATCGATAGTTAGACGTTGCAATCCGATAATCGGCGATAAATACGATATATCGATAGTATATCGGAGGTTATCGGAAATATCGATATAGAGCCTTGGTGAGGAGTGCAGCGATTCGTGGAATTGAGGGGTTTCACATATCACGTAATTAATCCTGATGGTCACCGCAATTTGAAATTTTGAAAAAAAATATTTTTTTGGCCCAAATCGGCCGAAAATCGCGTTTTTTGCCTGTTTTGGCCTGTCGCGGGCCTGTTTTGGCGTTCTACGCCACTCCGCGCGTGTGGAGTGCACATATTCGTGGAAATGAGGGTTTTCATATATCACCTAAGCACTCCTGATGGGAATCGCAATTTGAAATTTTGGAAAAAAATATTTTTTTGGCCCAAATTTCAACAGAAATCGATTTTTTTGCCTGTTTCGGCCTGTCACGGGCCTGTTTTGGCGTTCTACGCCACTCCGCGCGTGTGGAGTGCACACATTCGTGGAAATGAGGGATTTCACATATCAACTAAGCACTCCTGATGGGAATCGCAATTTGAAATTTGGATAAAAAATATTTTTTTGGCCCAAATTTCAACAGAAATCGCGTTTTTTTGCCTGTTTCGGCCTGTCGCGGGCCTATTTTGGCGTTCTACGTCACTCCGCGCGTGTGGAGTGCACATATTCGTGGAAATGAGGGTTTCCACATATCACCTAAGCACTCCTGATGGGAATCGCAATTTGAAATTTTTGAAAAAAATATTTTTTTGGCCCAAATTTCAACAGAAATCGATTTTTTTGCCTGTTACGGCCTGTCGCGGGCCTGTTTTGGCGTTCCACGCCACTCGGCGCGTGTGGCGTGCACACAATCGTGGAAATGAGGTTTTTCACATATCACTTAAACACTCCTGATGGGACTCGCAATTTGAAATTTACCCAAATCGATTACAGAATTCTTGTTATGTTGGCATATTTTGCGTGGGCCCTGTTGGGCGTTATGCACAACACGCCGAGACTAGATGCTATTCAGCATGGTGTTGTTTGGGTTCTAAGATTCTAGTGATCTATCCTGCTGTGATAGTTATACTTCTTCACAACAACCCTAGGATGCGCTGGTGCTCAGCATCGGTCAACCTATAAAACTCCTTACCGCGGTATTTGCGTCTGGTCATTGTCACTTCCACACACACGACATGATGCGAATATGTCAGACATTTCTTGGATGTGTCTATGTAGTACTCCTCGCAGCTTTCCTCATCCGCCCACTCATAGAATCGGCCTTCAACGACAAATTCCCCCGGTGTAGCATTTACGCCCTCCCCACCAGGCGAGTAGTAGTCGTCTCGCATCCCATCCGCGTTGATCACCTGCTTCACCTCGCTCAACGCCTTCACCAAATAGTAGGGGTGATTAGGATCGCCCCCCGACAGCCTTGCAAAAGTGTTTCCTCGTGCAACCTTCACACTCACGTCATCGCGGGCCTCCGCGACTCTTGTTCTGGTGCGCCGGGCATCAGATTCGGTTGCCTCAGTCAAGGTGAACTGCTCCCAGCTGTCCACGTGACTCCGGTACAGGCAACCCTCCGTGTCAGGTTGTGCCTTCGCGCACTGCGCGTAACAATAATCGCAATAGCATTGTCGGTCCCGCTTCAAGCCCACCAACAACCCCACCCCTGCACGCACCGAGTGTAACGCCAAAGTCCGGTCAACCGTGTCAAACCCAGGTCCAGAGATGTCCACGTCCTTGCCGTCAACCAGAAAGAAAAATCTTTGCCCGAACTGAACACCTCTGTCGCGAGCGCTATCCTTCGGCTTTTGCAACCTTTCCATGCAGAACTCGTACAAGCTTTTGGCGTCCAGTATTTTACAATGCCATTTGTCGGTTGTGGACATCACCGCCAAGCTCGCCTCATGCTTCACCGCTACTCCCATCGCGTCTTGCTCACCTCGTGCATGTGACGTCTCAAAGAAGTTGCGCTGTGTCGGGATGCCAACCAAGACCTCCGGGCCACTCTGCCGACTCTTCCCGCCCGCTCTCCACCACGTCGGCAAATGCGGTTGCGCATTTGTTTTGTGCCGCACTACCATCCGCCCACTCATGCATGAATTTGGGGAGAGGTATACCTCTCTTCACGAAGTACTCACTGACGATAAGTTTCCTCATATGTTGGATACCTCGGTGGGAGTGCGGCAAGGTGTCGCTAATGAGGTAGATCAGGTCCTTCACTATTATTGGGTTGGCCTCGGTGGAAGTCTGACCATCCACGGAACCAACCGCGTGCCGCCATAACACACAACACAGCAGCGTTGCTTGCTTCACTATCCAGTGCAACGACTGAATCGCCCTGGGAATGTTCAGAGCGTGGTTCTCGCTGAAGTCAAACAATATGAGGCAGTGCCCCAAAGGCAAGCCCGCCTTGCACTTGTTGAACATTGTCATCATGGAGTGCGTGGCCATGAAACAGTGGTAGGCATACGGCTTCAAAAACCGACACGGTTGGGCAGCAGGCACACCGACCAACTTCTCCAACCTCCAACTCCCGTCCGCCGCTTTCCGCACAAACGTGCCCGAACACACACAATTTGGGGACTCCCCTGGGGCGTGGCCAAGGAGCAGAGCTTGCAGTTTTGCAAGCAGCTCACCAGCAGTGGTCGTCTTTTGGACGAACTGCACCCGGTGCTTGTTCTTCCCGTCCTCGTCCACTCCGATATGAACGTTCTCGTAGGTGTGCCAGTCCAGCGTGGCAGTGTTGGAAACCGCCGCCGGACACAACGACCAGTTTTGCAGCCCCCCGCACCGTTTGCAAGAACCCTCCAAGCAGGGCATGTCGTGGTGGTCCTCGTGCTCTCCGTTCGACCGCTGTCTTGGACACAGCAGCGATGCCGTGAAACCGGAGGTTGACCGTCCCACCTCCACTCGACCACACTTGAAGTCCGGGAAAGCAGGAAATGGTTTACGGGCGGACAGCCGTGCCCGAAGGCCTCCAACGCGAGGGCAACACGACGCGTCCGTGCACTTGCAGCCGGAGTGGCCCACCTCCTGGAAACGAGCATACGCCTCCACCACCAACCGCATATCCTCGTGGTACCTGCAGCAGCAGGAAATGGTGTCCCTTCGGGTGAGTCGTTGCACTTGCCTCGGCTTCCGAGTCTCAAAAGATCGGAGTTCGATCTTTTCGGCGGGAAACTTCTTCTTGAACTTGCGGAACACCTCCAACTGTGTCATTTCCAACCACTGCTTCGACACCTTCTCCACGCTTCCATCAATATGCCGCAGCTGGATCACGTCCCGTTTACACGTGGACACCCGACTGATCCCAGCACTCAGCCAGAAGGCTTGGATCTTGTGGGTCAGCTCCGCGCTTATAGCACGGTTGGCCATGTGCAGGTTTTCCAGGACCAACCCTGCCAGAAGACCGGCATTAAGCCGTTGCGCTGTCCCAAGGGCAGCTCCCAACAGCAAGTTGCGGTGCCCAACGAGTCCATCCTTCACCACCTTCACATTTATCGCTAAGATGCTTGCAACAGCACCCTCAACACCCTCCACGTCTCTGCCAAATACCATCGCTGCGCCCGCCATGCGCGTGGCAGCGTTCTGCCTGGAACCATAGCCAGCTAGAGCGGCGAACGATGCCCGCAAGCTCGACACGATCGTTCCTCCTACGCGATCCTCCTCTGACAGAAATCTTAGCCGCACAGCTTCTTTCTCTTCCGCGGGTAAGGTGCGCACAAAGTTCGAGAGCGCCCCACCAATAAGATGCGGCTTGTTCATGAAAACCTCCTTGAGCTTGTCGTTCCAGTGTGCTTTACTTCCATCAGGCACCGGACAACCCACCGCCGAGGCTCCTGCGGAGGCTGCTATGGCGCCTAAGGGACCCAGCGTCGATTTTCCCCGTGCTTGAGGCGCATAGACCTCCACCGCGTCCTTGCCCAAGTCTAAACGCTTCCTAGATCGAGCTTCCCTCCTTCGCACATTCTGATCAAGGCGCCTTTTCTTAACGGTACTGGTAGGTGTGGGCGCATTCCTCGCATTCCTCCCAACCCCACCTGCCTGCAGCACACTAGGATCTCTGCTCGGTTTATTCCCAGTTAACACATTCCATTTATCGACGAACTCCGAGATCTGCCCCGCTAGTTCTGTTGCATGATCCACATTCGTTGGTGCAAAAGGAAACTCCAAAGGCAAGTTCCGCGCCATGTCGCCGAGGCTCATGAGCCATGGCAATACATCCACAAGGTAAGAAGGAGGAGGCATCCCTTTTCGAAAAACGCCACTCATAAGCGGCAAACATGTAAGGAGTCTACGGGCGAAAGCACGCCTTTAATAAACATATTTGCATGTCTGAACTTTTAATGAACGGACTCCCACATGCATCAGGAATATGAATAGTCCTTTCACGAAAAGTATCCGTAGCGTAAGTATCGCCCCCAGGATGGAATGACTGTTCGATCGTGGGGGCGATTCGCCATTTCTTGATTTATCACCCGGACATGTCAAATTTGACGTAGCGTGTGTATCGCACCCACGATCAACTGCTGCGTCGATCGTGCGGGCGATTCATAAATTTCGATTCAAGATTCGATCGTGTAATGATTTATCACCCGGACATGTCATATTTCACGTGGCGTGTGTATCGCACCCACGATCAACCAATTCGTCGATCCTGCGGGCGATTCATAAATTTCGATTCAAGATTCGATCGTGCAATGATTTATCACCCGGACATGTCATATTTCACGTGGCGCGTGTATCGCACCCACGATTAGGTGATGGGCTGATCGGGAGGGCGATAATGCATATCAGATAATTTAATTGAAATTCCGTCACGACACCGTAAGCATGTCAGGCCAAAAGTCCGATACCTGCTCACAGGAAGCTCGAATCGGCATGTCGGTACGCCCACACGATCAAAAGATGGGATGATCGGGAGGGCGATAATGTATATCAGAGCCCTCCCCCGACATCTTACAACTGAACGAGACCCCTAAAAACCGTAAGCATGTCGGACCAAAAGTGCGATTCCTGCTCACTGAGAGCTCGAGTGCTTGTAACGGTATTGCCAACCTGCGAACTGTACGCTATCTGCGACCATAGCACTTTCTTCGCGTGTTTTCGTTGCGCAATTGACGTTTGGATCGAGGACGAAGGCATTGACGGTTACTTTGGTATATGGCTACTGCCCCGCAGTCCTTGTGGTAGGACCAAATCGACGATTTGGTCCTACCACGAGGACCATTGTTCCGATAATTTAATTGGCCATCTCCCGTGATTTGTGAAAGGTGGTATATATAGGTCCTATATTAATTTATTCGAACGCTGGTTTGGCCTATATCCATCCCATATATCCATGGCGAACGCATTTCAAACCTCTACGCTCAAATTTTTCAAAACAGATTTTTTGGAACATTCAAAATGTGGCAAATTAGTGACTCATCTTCAATAATTTTTTACCAATCATATATCAACACTACACCTGCGCGGATACCATCAAATTGAACCCATACATATGTCCCAATCATATTTGGGCGGTAGGCCCGGTTGGAATGCATATATTGGCTCGTTGGCTCGTTGGCTTCCCCTCTAATATATTGGCTCGTTGGTTTCCCCCCTAAACAGTGGTCACGCGAGCTGACCATCCAGCCATCATAATTGCTTGCTAGAGGGCATATATCGCAAGGTTGGTGTGTGCGGCACATCAAATATTCAAGTATATATGTATTGCGAATTTCTGAAAGTCTAACATCATCCAAATATCTTATTTTTCGACTGGCGTGTACACTTTAGAATGGATGAATGCCAATTTCTAAAGTCCGAAATTCACTAAAGTCGGAATTTGCATTGTGTTGAACATGCGCCATGCTGAAATAGAGCGGAAATGATGATGAGGGTGCGAAGTAACCGATTCAGTTATCTTATTTGGTCATAAACTCAAGATGTATAACCATGAGCATCACCGTGAGCCCCTCATGTGACTCCTAATACTCAAAATAACGGTGGTCCTTGTGGTAGGACCACCATTTTCTTCAAGCTTTTGGTGAAATTACACCCCTAAAGCGTGTCGTTCAACCACGCACCTAAAGTCTCATGGGGGCCGCCACTATAAAAAATATATTCATTTAACTCATTAATATCATGTGCAAATGTTGCCTGTGCCTCAAATAGTCGATTTAGTGATCGAAACCGCAATTGCCCATTGGTCCTTGTGGTAGGACCATGAATTTGGGTAGTAGCCATATAAATTGGAAGCTAATATTCTAATAATGAAGCAGAACAGATTCACCTATGCAGCAGCGGTTGGGGCAGCCGTGCCAAACGCTTTAAGGCGCCGGCATCCTAAGTCAGATCGGAAACTGGTGGAAGGTGTCGCCGAGAGTGAAGGAGTACCCGCCTGCAATGTGCAAGGGTGCCCCCATCCCGACGACTCGTTGGATCGAACGAGGCTTGCGTTGGCGACCTGCGACATGTGCTCCGACTCCTTCCACGTTGGGTGCGCGTCGCGCCAGCTCACACCGTCAGGGGAAAAGCGGTTTCCAAGGGAATGCGGGCGCTGCGGGATCCTGGCCCGCCTGTTCTGCCTCTTTTGCGGAATGGGTTCGGAGAATCACTTCCCAGTGCGTGTTACCTGCGCGACCTGCCAGCGCGGGTTCCACAAGAACTGCCGAAAATCCGGACACAGCAATGATCCGGACACATGCGGGCGCCATCTCTGCGTTGGACAGCCTCCTGTCAAATGGGCGTGCACGGCCTCGCCGAACCCTGATGATGGGCAGGCTGCTGCGGATACTGGTGCTGCTGCTGCCAGCGCGGAGAAGGCTGAGGGAATGGCAGCGCAGCAGCAGGCTGCTGGAAACATGGACGAAGCTCAGTTACAGGAGGCGCCCACGTTCGCAGCAGTAGTTCACGCAGAACGAGGAGACGGGCTGGTGGAGACGCAAAAGTTGTCGCTAATTTCTAAGAAGGAGGCAGGCGATGCCGACGCAGCGGATCCTGGCCCTGAGGTGGAAAATGAGGCAGATGCAGAGCAGGGCACAGCTGCCGCGGCGGCCCCTCTGGAGGCGCCAGGAACAGAGCAGGGCACGGCTGCTGTAGAGACGCCTGCTGTCGTCGACGTGCCTGCTGTGAAGGCCCCGGTTTCACAGGATATGCCTGCTGTGGAGGCCCCTGATCCTCAGCACAAGTCTGCTGAGGATCAGCCAGTTGCAGAGCAGGGCACGGCTGCTGCAGAGACGCCTGCTGCCGTGGACGTGCCGGCTGTGGAGGCCCCAGTTTCAAAGCATCAGTCCGCTGGGGAGGTGCCAGATACAGAGGAGGGCACAGATGCTGGAGAGACGCCTGCTCCTAAGGTGCCTGCTGCGGAGGGGGCAAAGAATGCGGAGGAGCAGCCTCACTTCACAAAAGGCGTGCTGCTGGACGAGCACTGGAGGCACAGGCTTGCAGAGGGTGGTTATTGTGTCGGTCAATTGCAGGACACGATATCGGCTAAGGCTCTGGTTGCAGAGTTCCAGAAGGATTTGGCTCCGAGCTCCGAGTTCAGAAACAACTTCAGGGCGTTCAAGAAGAAGGCCAATGGGGAGCTGGACACCCTGAAGGACCCGAAGAGGTGGATCGGGAACCTGGTGGAGGGCACGCCGTTTTACAAACGGTTTGAACAGGTGGCTGAGGACGTCATAGCTGCGGTGGGGGACAAGTTCGGGAAGCTGGAGGTGCCGGAAGGTGACATGGCGCGAACCGCCCTGCTCACCTACCCGCAGGCGTTGGTTCAGGAGAAGCATCGGGACTATGGTGCGCTGTCCGTCATGCTAGTCCTGACGGACATGTACCCCTTTACGGTGTACCCCCAGTCGCATAAGTTGGGGGATGGGGCCACCCTGGACAGCCTTCGGCCGGTGACCTGCTTCCTGCCGGCAAAGAGCGTGGTGATCTTCGACGGCAGGCTAATCCACAACGCGGTGGAGATGCACTGTGGAACTTTTCGTGCGTCGGCGCACACCTACATTACAGCGGTAAGACCTCTTTCCGGAAAACACCACTTTTCCAGTCTCTGGATCCGCCACTATAACTGGGTCGCCCTGGGAGTTTGTGGTTGGGCATGACCCTTGCAGAAGAAAGCATTATGACTCGCAAGGAATTGAGCGAGCCACTACCTCGGAGCCTTCCCAGGCAAAGACAGCCCTGGAGCGGGAGATCGACTTCGCGAACGCGATCAATGAGGTTGACGAGGATATGGGGAGGAGTGTGGTGCTTGGGGAGCCACAGGAGTATGATGCGTGCCTGGCGTTGCGTGAGCTTCTGAGGGATACGGTGGCTTTTGGGAGGGTTGTGTACCACGAACAGCACAAGGATGTGGTCTGGATTGGTGGCCCCATCGTGAAGCCAAGGGAAGGTGCAAAACAAGGGACGGCACGCTGGGTATATGGGCCGTGGCTTGTGGCGGATCCAGTGGGGAGTAAGATTCCGCGGAGGAGGGTGCTGTTCCGCGCTACGGCGTTGAACAGCAAGCTAAGTTTGCTAACACAAGCCAGGGAATGGGAGGTGAAGCACTACGACAACATGAACGCGGAAGGAGGCTTTTTTTATGAGGCATACAATTCCTTTAAGCACGGTCTGGTGGAGGAGGGGGTGATTCGGGTGATGAAAAGTCTGCAGGCATATGGGAAGGGGCATGCGGAGACGTTGACCGGCGAGTTGAAGCCGCCGGTGACTGCAGCAGCAGCAGCAGCAACAGCAGAAGCGGAGAAGAAGGAGAAGGAGAAGAAGGAGAAGGCTGCAGCAGCGGAGAGGGAGAAGAAGGAGAAGGAGAACAAGGAGAAGGAGGCAGCAGC